>JASDQU010739516.1:36420-64589 GCA_032191745.1 Picea mariana | reverse complement strand
GTTTGTTTTTAAGTAGAGATTGGTCAAAACAATTACATGACTATTTTGCAACGGATTGGTCTCACTTGTGGCTGCCCGAGAATGGAAATCCTAACAGAATCAAGATAAATCATGAACGATATCTCAAGTTCACGGTAACTAATTTAAATGATCCCAATGAACCATTCACTCCTTTTGCCAATTCGCCTAAAATACAGGGGATGGATACTTTTTTCGGCAATTCCATGGCCAAAACTTCTACCATCACTGACCCAGAACAACAATCTGAAATTATGACATGCACACAGTCAACAACCTTCTCTCAGTGGTCACATGCACCCGACGAAAATAAAATATGGTCTCTTTACTTTGATGGGTCAAAATATAAGGAAGGAGATGGTGCAGGGTGTGTTCTCATTGATCCAGCAGGTAACAAGACTCTGATTGCTTGCTGGTTAGAATTCGAATGTACAAACAACACGGCTGAATATGAGGCACTCCTGCAAGGTCTCAGAAAAGCAATAGGTTTGAACATTCAAAATTTGACTGTCTTTGGTGATTCGGAAATCGTGGTTAGACAGGTAAAAAATTCTATCCACTATTTATCTCCGCACCTAAAAAGCTATCATACTGAACTATGGAATTTGATGAATAATTTTTCTGCACTTAACATAAATTCTATTCCTAGATTGAATAATTCTGAAGGCGATTTGTTAGCTAACGTTGCTTCAAAACTTTTTCCTACAGAAGGCCTATCTCCGAATGCGTTTTTCATCAAACTGTTGTCCGGACCGTCTGTCCCAGATAACATTACGAATTGGACAGTCTTCGATAACGATCAACAGATCATAAGTTTTCTGCATATGGAAGAAACTTTCCAGGGAGCAGTGATCGACGAAGGTACCAATGACGAACATCTTTGCAACTTTACGGTAATACTAGATCTGAGATCCCCAGAATCTGCATCAGAAATGGTAAACTCTATCTTGAAATCTGTGGTTAGATTAGAAAAATTTTATGATCTTCACGATAAGTTAAGAAAATCAGTGAATTGTAAAACGAATAGTTCCTCCTTGACACATGAAAAAGTAAATTTGGGAACTAAATACAACCCACAGTGCATTAATTTAGGGTTGGGGTGTTATGAGCAAGAAAAATTAGCATTTATCAAGTTGTTTAAGGAATTCAAAGATGTTTTTTCCTGGACGTATGACGACCTAAAAACCTTTGATCCTAACATCATACAACACATTATTCCCATGAAACCCTAGACCCAACCTTTTCAACAAAAGTTAAGGAAAATGCACCCAAAACTCGAAACAACGGTCAAGAAGGAATTAAACAAACTCTTGAACGCTAAAATAATCTTCCCAGTAAGGCATACACAATGGGTCTCTATTCTTGTCCCCGTCAGAAAGAAGAATGGTGAAATTCGACTATGTGTCGATTTCTGAAATCTTAACCGAGCGTTTGATAAAGACAACTACCCTGTCCCTCCCATGGAACAGATCCTTCAACAATTATCTGGCTTTGAAAGATTATCCTTGTTGGATGGTTTTTCAGGGTATATCCAATTCCTTATGTCTCCCTGAGACTAGCTCAAAACTACTTTCTGTATCCCATGGGGCACCTACACTTATAGAAAGATGCCTTTTGGACTCATAAACGTCGGTGCCACTTTTCAAAGAGCGATGGACATCGCTTTCCATAGACTAATCAATCAATCTGTAGTAGTTTACCTGGATGACGTCACTATCTTCTGAAAAAATAAAGCAGATCATCTAGCTCATTTAAGATCTGTTCTATAGCGATGTCGTAACTACGACATTTCTTGAAATCCTAAAAAATCTATATTCGCAGTAGACCAAAGTAAGCTCCTCAAATTCATTGTATCAAATGAAGGGATGATTATTGACCCTAAAAGGACCCAATTCATTTCGAAACTACCCCCTCCCTCGTCAAAAAATTCCATGCAATCTTTCTTAGGTCAAGTAAACTTTGTTAGGAGATTCATCCCCAGCTTTTCAGAAATGGTGAGACCATTACAAAACTCAATAAAAAAGGATGTACAGTATCATTGGGTACCTTTAGAAATTCAGGCTTTTGATTCAATAAAAAAGGCCATAATAGACGCTCCTTCTCTAATGAGCCCAATTTTTTTGCAAGACTTCACCCTCTACACATTTTCCTCTGACCGATCTTATGTTGTTGTCCTAACTCAAAAGAATGCTGAAAATAACGAAGTCCCAAGCCTTTATGAGCTCAGCCTTCAAGGGGGTAGAACTTAATTACCCAGCAGTAGATCAGCAATTTTATGTTGTTTTCAAAGCAGTAAAACACTTCTGATCTTATCTGTTGAAATCTAGGATGAAAATCGTTGTCCCTTACCCGAATGTTAGGAATTTGTTAGTACAGAAAGAACTAGGTGAAAAAAGGGCAAACTGGGTCACATCCTTACAAGAATATCACATATAAATCACCCCAACACAAATTGTAAGAGGCCAAGGTTTATGCAAGTTGGTCGTCAATTTAGCTGTAGGACAACAAAATGAAACTGATATGTTAACTCCAGATCAGCACTATCAAAATCAACTCTGTTGTGCACAAAACCCTGTTAGTTCTTGGTACGACAACATCAAATTTTGTCTTATACACGAATCAACTCCCCATCACCTTGATCCCAAAAAAAGGAGAGCACTAAGATTAAAATCTGCTTCTTTTCAACTGATTAATGATATTTTGTTTTGCCAAAATTTTGATGGAATTCTTATGCGCTGTCTTGGAAAAGAGGAAGCAGAAAAAGTCTTATTAGAATTACATGCAGGGGAAGCTGGTGGGCATTTCGGTGGAGACACCACCACCCATCAAGTATTAAGAGCAGGTTATTACTGGCCTACCCTTTTTAAAGATGCCATGCCTTATGTCACAAGTGTGTTATTTGTCAAAAGGCATCCGGATGGATATAGAAAACAACATTCCCTTTGCAACCAGTTTCGGTAGACTCCCCTTTTCAGTAGTGGGGTCTGGATATTATAGGCCCAATCAATCCGTAATCCTCACAGAAGCATAAATACATCATAACAGCCACAAATTATTTCACCAAGTGGTCTGAGGCTACCCCATTAAAAGATGTAAATACCAGCCAGGTAATATCCTTCTTAAATTCAAATATTATCACTCATTTCGGTATCCTCGAATGCCTGGTATTTGATAATGCTTCTTATTTTTCATCTTATGAAATGAGTTATTTCGCTCTAGAAAAAGGAATTAAATTAAAGTACTCTGCTAGCTATTACCGCCAAGGAAATGGTTTGGCGGAATCAACTAATAAAAATCCGATCAAAATTATCTAGAGAACAGTCTCCAAAAACCATAAAAATTGGCATAACGCACTGTTAAACACAATTTGGGCTGATAGAGTAACTCCTAAAATTGTTGTGGGTAACTCACCTTTATTTCTCGTTTATGGAAGGGAATAAATTCTTCCACCGCATGTCCTTCTTCCATTTCTGCAGTTATCGCAGAAGGTACAGGAAGAAGATTGTTCCCCCTTGGAGAGTCGAATTAGCGCTTTGTTAAAGTTAGAGGAAGTGAGGGCTCAAGAAAAACGAAAATTGGATCAACATCAACTTATTGTCAAAAATTGGTTTGATTCCAATTATGCCTCTGACAGAAATTTTGAGGTAGGTGACCTTGTCCTAAAATGGGACAAACCCCATGAGGGAAAAGGAGAGCATACTAAGTTTCATAACTTGTGGTTGGGACCAATTTTAATTGTTGAGAAACTGGGTCCAAGTTCCTTTCACTTACAGAATTTAGAGGGACAGCCAGACACCTTCCCGGTGAATGGCCAAGCTCTAGAAAAGTACTTTGCCTGATGATGCTCCCATACACCCTTTGTAAATATTTTCTCTTTTGTTTTCTATTTGTTTTTCTTTTATGTTTTGTTTTGGTTTTCATTTCTGCTTATTGGTCTTTCTTTTAAAACACATATGCGTGCACCACGGGCTAGCTCAGACAAAGAAAACAAAAAAATTTCCCCTCGAAAATGACTGTTGAAAGTTGTTAAAACATCAATTGTTGTATTTCTCTCAATTTGCAGCCCTGTTGAAGATGACTTGTTGTTTGAAAAGCGTTTTCTTGATTTCAATTTGCAACTGAAGGTATTCGCGACCATCTATAAAAATTCTTTTTACGCTATCACTGTTCTTTAAGAGAACAACTCAATGATGTGTCCCTATTCTTGAAAGTTAGTTTTATTAATAAACAATTTCTAGATCTTAATGAAGGATAGCTAAAAAAAAATTTATTCAAGGTCTGCGACATACTAAGATGTGTTAAAAAACTAGAATTTTCAGCATCACCTCGCTCTATTGAATATCTTTAAAAACTAATATAAATTTTCAGAGAGTTGTGGGAAGTGCTTGTAAACCCATCAGGACACTGAACAGGTCTTCTGGCAGTGGGTAAATGCATGCATGACGCCAAGATAACTTCATCGGGGTACTGAACAGGCCCGCTGGCAGTGAAGCAATGTCAGGTAAAAGAAAATTCTCAGATGTGGATTATGTTTTGACCTTAAACGTCCTTCATTCTGATCTGAAATTTCTTGACAGGATATGAATATCAGAGTAGGTTAATTGACATCCCTGTCGAGGCTATGGACTCCTGCTGGCAGTAGCGGCCCTGCCAACAGTATTGAATATTTTAACTTTAACATCGTGGCTCTGTTTTTTTAAGATTGTCATCAGTTTTCGTCTCTTTAAAAATAACAGTTGTTTGAAACTGGAATGCATTATAATTATTTGTGATGCTCAGACAACTTTTTGGTTGTTTTCGATTCAAATTTTTTTCTAATTATTCTAATCTGAACTCGTTCATTTGGCAGAGATAACTGCTTCTCCCAACATGTCACCATTGTTGGCAGTGAGTATATAATTATCATTTTTATAAAGATGCCTATACAAAGTCTATGAAATTTTATTACTCTTCATAAGCGTTTCTCTAAACGACAGTTGTAAATCGTCACATTTTACCTATCATCTATTCGTGCTTCATTTTCATGACTGAAAGCATCAAAATTTGCAATTATCATTGTCATTATGTTTTAAAGTTTCATTTAAAGCAATATTGTTTATCGCAGAATTGTGATTTCTTGCTATGAGCATGTTTCTTTCATTATTTGTGACCCTTTCGATTCTAAGAGTGCCTAACAAACTTATGGTTGTTTGAATGAAAGACCCCCATCAATTGATATTTGATTTTTGTATCGATCTTGGTTTAATGTTTGATCATATTTCTTTCATGAAACCTTTGGCTATTCATTTTTTGTAAACTCACCTATCTTTGCAATCAAACTTCGATGCACGCACTATGTTTTCAAGTACTCTGGTCCTAGCATGTACCCAATGCCAAGGTGGCATACGACATACAGCATGCCATTACTCCTTAGCATGGTCTCGGGACTCATGATTTTGCTCACACGCATTGTCATTAACACTTTGCCCACTGTTTGAATTGTCACAACATTGTATTGATAAGGCTCAGGGCTATGGCTCTGTGGCCTTTTTCCAAACCCCACTTGTGTGTTCTATGTTAATAACCCATCCATTTGGCATGGCTCTAGTGGTAAGGGTTGAACTGAGCGATGTACAGACCCTGCTTTCATATGATAACACTAGGGAAGATTTGGAAAGGAATGGTTGGTGTTTGTTCATCGAATGGAAGGAGAAACACTTGAAAACTACAGGTCGTGTCATTTTCAAAAATGTAGAGGCAGCAACAGCTATTGTAAATTCCAAAATTTCTTGATACATTTTTTATTCCATGATTTGAGGTATGATATTTTTAATTTTTAGTATGATTGTGTCACTCTTAAGTTAGGATATTTGATTTGATTGAATAAACTATTTTTCTTATTAAGATTAGTCTATTTTGTTTATTTAATAAAATATGATTGCATTTGGTATTATAACTAGCTACAAAATCACAAGATTCTGTAGCCAGTTAGGAAAATTCGAATTGTTTGATTTGATAATTGAAAACATGTCTGAAATCATTTCATTTTCATTTGTTTTCAGGATGATTAAGGAGCCCATGATTTCCAAGGAGATATGAGGAACTTTTTGAGATCTCCCAACCATATCAACTTTGTATTTTGAGTAAATAGATTAGACTGTTGGTAGTTTTTGATATTTAGTGAAATCAGGGTGGTTGCATCCCCCATTATTTTTTGAAACCAACTTGATCTTATCAACAGGAAATAGTTATGTTTCCTGAAACGTATATAAACATATTATTTTGTAAACATTGAATCATCTCATCCTGGGCAAGAGTATGGGCGTTTTTATCACAGACTTGAATGGAATATGATGCATGTTACAACTTTAGCTTTTCTGTATGATGTTTTCATTCAAGTTATGTTTATTTCAATTTGATAATAGATTATGATTGCTTTAGTCGGCATAGTTTATTGCGAGTTGATATCATTCGATTTATATATGTTGTCCATATCTCTTGTTTCAGAACAAAACACACAGTGATCATCTATCCAATTTAAATTAGTAGATTCATATCTAATTTATGTTGAATGTCTGTATGCAAGTTCTTACAGGAAGATTTTTCTCGTCGTACCAATTTGAAAATCATATGATTACTGTAATTGTATCTATTCAATGTTCTGTTGTTATAATTCAATCTCCAGCATTATCGTTCCTCATTTATTAGGGGCAATCCCAAGATTGTAGCAGGTTTACTTCATCAGATAAAGGTGGTTTGATATTCAATAGCGAACAGACATTGGATACAGTAACAGGTTAGCCTGTTATTTGATTTCGCTAGTTTCCAGAATATAGAAGTTTTCTCTATATAAAACATTTTATGCTATCTATTAATTTTTGTTTAATTAGGAAGTTTAATGTGTGATGTCATGAATGTATACATTTAAGAAAATAAAACCAAAAAATTAGATAGTGTTTTTACTTGTTTTATTATTATCGCTAAAAGTAATCAATCCACATTTGATTTTTACAAGTTTAGATTAAAACTCGTGTTTTGTATAGATTGAATATAGAATTATCATACATATAATATTTAATTTGTACATATATATTTACTTAGATGTACATATAGTTTTTAGCAGTTGTTATCTATTAGATCATTGTTTTTCTTTTAGTTATTTTTTCACTTTCTTTAGGACTCAGATCGGCCAACGGAGCCGCTAAACCTGTCGGAGTGGATTAATCCAAATGGCTTGGGTTAATTAGACAACCCCGGACTGGATTCACTACTCCAGTTGACGAGTGGTCAATTTCGCCCCTCAACAGGTAGTCCCTTGTATTTAAAATGATTGTTGCATTTCCCTTATCTACTTTTAGGATTTTAATATCCCTATTGCATTTGATATTTTTTAATTCTTCTATTTCTTCATGACTAGTCTTATTTCTCATAGGTTTGGCCTTCTTGAAAGAAACAACGCACTCTTTTCTTATTTCCCAAGCATTATTGAATTGGAGATTTCTAATTAAGTCCTCTATGTAGCATATATGATTCTCGTTTGTAATTTGTTTTGGTGCTACAAATTTAGTCCCTTATACAATACTTTAAAAATATAGTCATCAAATGCGTTCCTCAATAAGTCAACCACACTTCTTCCCTTTATATTACATCCTTACCCATCAACTTTATCATTTTACAGTTGCTCACAAATCCATGTTCTAGCCTACCACATTTGTCTCTTCTCTAGCTCCACATATTTATTGATATGTTTCTTTGTAGATATTTTAAAATCCTTTTCCTCCTTGGAAATGGGGCTAGCTTCAAATATATTTCATATTTGAATACCCAACATGATAGAGACATTTAGATAAATCATTAGTATATGTCTAGAAATATAGTCCAAACTATACCACATCCTCTTTATCTCATTTTTAACTAATTTCATTATAGTGTTCTTGAATATTTCCAAATTTCTTTGATTATGAAAGTGGTGTTTGGGACCCGAGGAAATGGTGACTTTACTAGCAGAAAAGGAACATGAGAGAGGCAAGTTGACATCAGGGAGAATCCTCTTTTTAGATGCATCTCAAGTAGCTCGTTAAAATATATACATCGGTGGGAAGTTTGATGATATCACTACCATTAGTGAAAGGAAATTCCAAAGAGTAGGAGATTTATACAGGTTGCTATTGTTCAAACATTTATGAGGCTTGTGAGTTCCTTGTTTCAAAGAAACTTCCTTCTGGTGGTTGGGGAGAAAGTTATATTTCATTACCAAGATAAGGTCTATACACACTTGGAAGGTGGAATATCACACATAGTAAAAACAGGTGGAAAAGCACATGAAGATTTGAGTGTTCAAGACCTCAAAATCAGCAGTCAACAGTGGATCAAATCCATATTTGAAAGCACTCAACAAATTTCAAGGAAGCAGTTTCAGTAATTCCCAGATTTCCAGTCACACATTCAACCTTATCTAATTAGATCGAATATTTCCAGATTTTATGTTACCAATGGAATATTCAAATCCACCTTCGCAGACAGAAGATCTAAACAAACACTTAGTAGTCTGAATTAGATCTTATCATTTCAATATTTTATGACTTATTTGAAGTTTTATTTGTTTTATAATTAACTATATTCCTAAAATCAGTAATAATTGGGGATGATAATTTTCTATAAGGACATGAATTTAAAATGTAATTGAGTAGAGAGGCCCAAGAGATATGGAAGAGGCTCCACAGAGGGATTGGGCATAGGTTTGTGCATGCTTTGTAAGCCTGATGGCAGTTTTCTTTTATATTTTTCAACATCATAGATATATGAAGACCATGCTTATCATTATGTGTTTTATATCATGTTTCCATACTATTTCTTCCTCTTATTTGAATAGAAATGATGCACTATAGACTTCACGTATATTAATTTTTTAGTGTACTTAATCTGTTTTAGTAATGTTCTTTCAGATATCAAGTTTTCATTCTCAGAATATTTTTTTGTTTATTGAACATTCACTCTTATGGATCATGTATGTTCGATCTGACATTGATGCTTGTATTTTTCGTAGTTTGTTTTCCTCTTTCCTCTACCTATCCATGTTATTATAAACTTCTGGTCTGATAGATGGTTTGATTACCTTTGATCAATGAAATATGTCAGAGACTCCATGCCCAATGGTATTGATCATTGATATTTACATGTGTTAATCCATCTTCTAGGTAGTGGCAAAGAAATATATTGAGGCAAAGTATTTGGTGAAACTAGAACAAATGAGGAACTATTTTCCATAAATTATGTAGCGTTCACTCCATTTGGCTTCCAAGTTGGTCCTACAAGATAATCCCATTAGGATTGGCATAACAAAACTCCTTTAAATCTTTTTTCCCCCTCAACATTGATTTCTATCATTTCTCGTGTTGCTAAGATAAATAACTAGATTTGGCCAAGGGATGTGCCTACTATCACAAACTCATCATTGCTGCCAAATAGAAGTATGAAAAAAATGACTTTTAGGAGAATCCCAAGGCTTTGTTGATCCTGCTAATGTGAAAAAACACATGAGTCATCTCTAAATATTATACATTGTGGTTTTATAACTTATTTCCATCTAGTTTCAAGCCCTATCCTACCTTTTTAAAGCCCTATTTCATCTGTATCCTACCTATTGTTTTCTGATTCAATCCCTATCTCTACTCCCTCTCTAATCAATTTATGAAATTATTGTTCCTTGTTGTTCTTTCCAATTATAAGGATGTTAGGATTTTCTGGGCAGTGTTTGTTGATTACAGAGGTCTTGTAGCTCATATTTTTGTCTTAGGTATTTCAGCCTAACCTTTCTAAAATCCCCAAGAAACAAACCTAAGATATGGGGGGATTCACGATCCCTGTTGTTGTGTTCACTGCAAAGAAAATCATGAATCTCGCTCACTCATTACTTCCACTTTTTCAAGAGGTATAGGATGCTACTTCCTTTATAAGGAGATTTCATTTTCCTTCTATGATGGTTCTCAATGTGGAACAACCTTTGATTCTCAAACATATTTATACATTAATGGATGTAAGGGGAAAGGATTCTTGAGAAGTGTTTTGAATTTATCGCTTAATTTTTTTATGTTGAAGGTGTCTTCAGAAGAATAAAACATTTTTTCAAAAGTTGATTTCAATGTTGAAAGAAATGTAGCAAGAATGAATATCATGGTACTAGAGAGTAACAAACTATCCTTCTTGTTCAATTATGTTGTTTACATTATTTCTCAGTGTAGCGTTTTTATATTCTTGTTTAATTGAGTTGTTGATGATTTTATTTGATTCCCATACAACAATACCATAAAAGGAAATATAGGAATTCCATTTTAACTGAATTGAATTTCTTGTTAACTTTTTCCTATGGATCCTTGGTTTTTTTCTCTCAGTGAAATGGGCACTCATAGATCTTCAGGAAAGATGGAAACTATTATAGTTGAGAATGAAAAGGATAAAATGGGTAAGTGTATCACGTTACGGGTGTCCATTTGATCTTGGGTTACTTTGCAACCATCAAGGAATCGAATTTGGGCAAAACAAAGAAGACTGGATGATTTAAAATTTCATTGGAAAGCTGTAGTAAGGGCATATAAGTGGAGCCACTAGGGTGAAAAGGTGGAGAAGGTGCTTATAGCTCATGTGTATGATCAGAAGGACATACTCAAAGAGTCTATTTCCAAACAAGAAAAATTTTCTCAAATTGGACTAAATTGTAAGGGCTCGTCATTTTGTAAGCATTGAAGTTTTTTTTTTTTTTTTTTAATTTGGGATTTGAGTATTAAAATATGAATTCCCTAGCTTAGATGGATACTTAATGTGGTTTATATTTTTTTTGTGTAGCTTTGTGCATTTTTTATTTTGAAGAATGACATCTTGTGGAGAGTATTACCACTATTTTACGTGTTTTCCATTCACAAATAGGAGAGATACTCTATGAGGGAAATAATTCCATGTCATTGAGGGAAGAAGGGGTTTGATTTTATAAGTATGATTACTTTCTTCCACGTAGTAAAAGGGTTGGACGAATTGAAGAATCCAAGTTACCTACACGTCATGAAATTGACTTACCAAATTCTAATCCAACATTAATTGATTTCATACATTCAAAATTAGTTCTTGAAATTCAATCCGGTATGCGGGAGAAGGGTGGTGCATGTGATCATTTTGGTATGCACTTACCATTTTTGGTTTTTTCTGAAGTGTTCAAGGAAGAGGACCCTATTTGAATGACTAAGAAGACATATTCTTGAACAAACCCCTGTGACATGTTATTATCCAACTTATTTTACTCTGGATGGAATACAAGATTACATGGTGTTAATGGAGAGAAATTAAAATGTGTATTGAGTGTAGAGACACTTCATTTTAGGTAATGTTTTACAATTTTGGTTTTTCCTTTTCTTTGAATTTCACAATGTTTGACACCACTTTCTAACTATTTTTTCATTCTCTTTAACCTGTAGATATTCAATATCGAGACAAACTCTCTATGTTTCTTTTAACTTTCATCGTTTTAGGAAGATAAGGGAGAACATGGATTGGATTTGGATGCCAATAGAGCAAGACAATGATGATGGCACTCATTCTCCTCTAATATCCATTGATGTTTTGAAGGATTGTGCACATTTCAAAACATTGTACATAGAAGAAAACTGGAATTTGTTTCAAGTTAGAAAACAATGTCCCCCACCTCTTGATGAAGAGGTTTGAGAAGACTTAGTGGCCTAGGCATCCCCACTAGGCCATAGTCTCACACTGAGGGGAAAATTCAACCAAACAAAGGTTATATTCTTAAGTTGACTTAATAAAAAGGTAAAAGGAGTTAAAAGATAACTCAATGAAGAAATAGAAGCATTGGAGGTTGAATTAGGAGTTAACCCTAGGGGTTAACTTAAATCAATAGGGAAATAGAAGAAAAGTATAAAGAGAAGGCTAGGGATCACCTCTCATTCATTTTGGATTTTTGTATTTTCTTGTTGATGCTCTTGAGCATACAGTTTTGATGGTTTTGATATTACAAACCCTAGTGAGCAATTCAGTGATGAAATATTCCACTCACCTTGCTCCAAGCTTGGTCTCGGGGATGAAATACTCCACCCACACCATTCTACAGCCAACATATATTCAGGAGGACTATCAGAGTTGTACCAATTGGATCAGCAAGGTCATACCAGCTAGGGTTTTCTTGCAGGGGCGCATCATTTGTTGAGGAAGAGCTTGATCCAGCATATTGAAGAAGCTTGAGAGATTTCCAGCATTAGGGTTTTTCTTGCAAGCCCTTTCTCATGAGTTTGAGGGCTTCTTGGAGGAGTTATCATGTCCCTATCATCTATCTACAAGTTGGGATGATTTCAGGAACAGGGGTATGATTTGGTGATTCAATATTTCTCAGATCTAGAAGGCCATAGGTTAGATTTGACCTTGAAACTTCTCTCAAGTGATTGTATTTGCCCGATCTATCATCCGAAAGAGTTTCAGACGATTCAAAGCCCACACTCAACTGGGTCGTACTATTGGCCATATTCAAGGTTTCAGGAGGGCCATACCATCCTAGGGTTTCTACAGTTTGAGGAGGAAGCTTCAGTGTTTGAGCTCCATACTTTAGGAGGAGGCTCCCATTGCCTTGATCTATCATTGGTAGGATTTTGATAGAATTTGGAGGTCTTCATATTCAGGAGGGTCGAACTCTTGGTGTCCATTGTCTTTAATAGGCCATACCAATAGTCAGCAGGGTCGTACCAGTTTCTTGAGGGTTAGGCTGAAACCCTGGTTTTGAAGTTGAGCATTCATATTCTATTGCAGCCATTGGGAGGCTTGATTTGTATCTCCAGGAGAATTTTGTATGCAGCTCTATTATTGTCTTGAAGCCATCTATTCCATATCTACTTCTCTATTTGTATCAGGTGCTTTCTTTCTTATAATAAAATTCGGCTACTTGTTTTTTATTTCTATCTTGTGTGGTGTTGATGATATTCATATGATTAAAATGACGCTTGTATAAATCTATGGTTGACTAACTGAATAAACCCTAAGGCCAAAATGTTCATGGCCAACCAGAATACACAACAATAATAATCAAATCAATGGTTAGTTAGTGATTCCAAGGAAAAAATTGGCTTGGGATCATTACAGTGGTATCAAAACTTTGATCCTCCAAACCTGTGAGGATTAGCGAATGCAGAGATACAGTGGTATCTTTATGGGAAAAAGGAAGAAGTTGGCTAGTGAAACGAAAGCCAAAATGGAGGGATCAGGAGATGACCATGAGCCACAAGGCTTGGCTTTCTTGGTATCTTAATTTGACAAATTTCATCAAACCTTAAACCTTACAGAAGGTAACCTAGTCCACCATTTACAGGAAATCCACGAGACAAACCGAAGGGGTCAAGCCGATATCAATGATACCTTGAAGAAGGTAGATGGGAATCTAAGGAAGATTGATGAGAACCAGACTCATATAACTGAGCTATTGATGTAGATGACTCATCAAGGGAAAGACCCTAAGACGTATGGAAATAGTGAGGTTGGTGGATACCGTGGGGAAGTCAGGTATAATCTGGAAAAGGCTCCCAGATCTGAGGGAAGCCATGGAGGGGGTATGTCACATGGACAAATGGGGAGCAATGCTAACCCTAGACCGTACTTTCCCACATTCACAGATGAAGAGGTACATCAGAAGTACGTGGATGAATTTTTTGAGCAGATGGCACAATGTACTAGGCAGTACTATAGCTTGGATATGATCATTCAGAGGAAGATGTCCCTGGATCAATATTTCCAACTCAAATTCAAAAACAAGACTAGGCTAAACCACATAAGAAGTTTTGAGTTTGAACAAAGAGCAAGGAATATATAAATCCCATACTTTGATGGTATGACCAAGATAACAACCCTGGCATGGGTACAAAAATTGGACACGTATCTACAGCTTAATCCCGTGGGGGAGATGGAAGCCATCAAATTTGCCACTATGTATTTGGATGGAAAATGTCAGGACTAGTGGTATCATGGACTCACCACCCTAGGCCAAAACCAGATAGTGGCCTACACAGAATTCACCCAAATATTCATGGACAGGTTTGATCAGAGGGATATTGAACTATCCTTCCAGGAGATCACACAACTCAAGAAAACAGGGGCAGTCGAAGCATACATTGAGGAATTCCATAGGCTAGAAGTCATGGTGCAGGATATATCACCAACCATGCTCATGATGCTCTTCACTGAGGGGTTGATGCAACCCTTGAAGGGTTGGGTAAAGGATTTTAATCCTACCAACCTACATGATGTTATTTGGAGTACAAGGTACCTAGGACCAGCTGCCAAACCCAAGTTTGTACCTATTCCACCTCTTAACACTGGAGGAAGAGACCAGAGACCTCCAATAAACTAGGGGGAACGTGACCCAAGGGGTTTTGACAGGGGTCGTGGAAGAATGGATGATAATAGCAGGAGAAAACTAAGAAGGAAGAAACTCCACTTCATGTGCAAGGAACCATGGAACCCATCACACAAGTGCATGGGCCATGGCCAAGTGCACTACATAGAGGTGACCTCAGACAATGAGGAGGAGGAAGATTACGACTAACTTCAGAAGATGTAGGCCAAAGCCATGGAGACAGTAGAGGAGGTGTTCATAGAACAGGACAGTATGGTTGAGGGAAAAGCCACCTTGGCATCTATCAGCGGGGTACCCAAATTCAACACCTTCAGGATGAGAGGAGTCTTTCAGGGGTAGAAGGTATCGGTGTTGATTGAGGCAGGAACCTATCATAACTTCATTGACTCAACACTGTTGAAGAGTTGGCATATACCCATGGTAGGATTTGAAGGGTTCAAGGTGGAGGTAGCAGATGGAAGCACTATGCCTTGTGACAGGTACATTCTAGGTATGAGGCTTACATTGGGTAGGCATGAGTTAGTACAAGACGTGTATGTGATGGACCTTCCAGACATTAACATCATCCTTGGAGTTCAGTGGCTCAACACATTGGGGACTATTACCACCAATTACAAGACCATGGAGATGTCATTTACAGAGGAGGGTGGATGAAACGTAGTGCTCAGAGGCATGACAAGTAATTCTTCCAAGATAGTTACAGCCAAAAGGATGGAAGCCATCTTTAGGAGAAAGGAGATTGTATATGCAGCTGAATGTAGGATTTCCACACGTGTGGATGAGCAAGGTAAGGTTCACTACACCCCATAGATCCAAGAGATACTTGACAAGCACCACAAAGTGTTTGGACCAATTCCTCCAAGGGTGCCACCAGACAGGGAGTTTGAGCATATCATTGAGTTGGAGGCAGGGACTAAGACAGTCATCACCACACCATATAGGCATCCAAAGAAGTATAAATATGATATAGAGAAATCCATCAAAGAACTTCTTGACATGGGACACATTAGGCCGATCTCTATCCCTTTTGCTTCTTCAGTAGTGTTGGTCAAAAAGAAACATGGGATGATGCGGATGTGCATTGACTTTCGGGACTTGAATAAAAAGATAATAAAAGACAAGTACCCTATACCCATGATTTATGAGTTGATAGACAAACTACATGGAGTTGTCTATTTCACAAAGATTGACCTTCATTCTTTCTACCATAAAATCAATATGAGGGAGGAGGACATTTCAAAAACAACTTTTAGGTGTCATTACAACCATTATGAGTTCTTGGTGATGCCCTTCGGGTTAACTAATGCCCCATCTATGTTCCAATATTGCATGAACCATGTGTTCAACAAACAACTGAGGAAGCACTTGTTAGTATTTTTTGATGACTTGTTCATTTACAACAAGACATGGGAGGAACATCTTCGGCGTGTGGACCCAATTTTGTCTATAATGGAGGAACAATCACTATACTCTAAGGAGTCCAAATGTGAGTTTGGAATGACATAAGTTATTTACTTGGGACACATCATCGGAGAAAAGGGGGTACAAGTGCACTAGGAGAAAATAAAATCCATTATGGAGTGGCCTACCCCTAAGACACTCACAGAGATAAGCGAATTTCTAGGCATGTGCACTTACTACAGAAAATTTGTCAAAGGGTTTTCTCAGTTGTGTGCACCCTTGACTGATTTGATGAAGAAGGGAGCCTTCAAATGGAGTGAATAAGCTCAAATTATGATGGATAAAATGAAAAAGGTGATGAGCACAAGCCTAGTCGTAACTCTTCCAGATTTCGACCTACCTTTCACCTTGGAGTGTGATGCCTCGGGAGAAGGCATAGGGGTTGTACTAATGAAGAATAGGAACCCTCTTGCCTATGAGATCCGAAAAATTAGGGGTTCTAAGCTACTCTACAACATTTATGACAAAGAAATGTTGGCTCTCATGCACGCACTAGCCAAATTCCGGCAATATTTCGTAGGTGCACGGTTTGTGGTCAAATCAGATCATAACAATCTTAAATACCTATTGGAGAAGAAGGAATTAAATGAAAGGCAGTAGAAATGGGTAAGCAGAATACAAGACTATGAATTTGACATTGAATTTGTCAAAGGGAAGAACAATGTGGTGGTTTATGCATTGTCTAGGAGGCCATCCATTTTTTCCATGACAGGTGTATCAGTTGACTGGAAGGACCACTTCGTGATGGAGTATGCAAAGGGCCAGTTCACTTGCCAGCTATTGGACAAATAGGTATAGGATGATAACATCAGGATTATCAATGACCTCATCTATTACAAGGGCAGAATATTTTTGGTTCTTAGATCGGCCTTCAAGGCCAAGGTGTTGTAGGCATGTCATGACTCTCCAATAGCAGGGCACCAAGGGATTAGTAAGACGTATAGGTAGGTGAGAGAGAGGTTCTCATGGAAGGGCCTCAAGGAGGATGTAATAAAACAGGTCAAGGAGTGTACTACATGCCAGGAAAATAAAGATGAGCATAGTCACCCAGTAGGACTACTACAACCCTTACCCATTCTAGAGAACAAGTGGGAAATCATATACATGGATTTCATCACCAGGTTGCCAAGGACGCAGGGGAAGGACTGCATTTTTGCAGTGGTGGATAGGTTGACGAAGTTTTCACACTTCTTCTCCATAGCCGCAGACTTCAGTGTACCACAGGTGGCAGAATTGATTTTTAGGGATATTTTTAGTTTGCACGGCCTACCCAAGACCATTGTTAGTGACAGGGACAACAGGTTCATGAGTACATTTTGGCAAGAGTTGTTCAAATTGGTTGGTATGACCTTGACCCCTAGTACTAGCTATCACCCACAAACAGATGGACAGATCGAGATAGTCAACAAGTGGGTAGAAGGATACCTCAGGAATTATGTAGTAGGGCAACAAAAAGCATGGGTTAGATGGTTACACTTGGGAGAGTACTGCTACAACACCACCCAGCATGTGTCCATAGGCATGAAACCATTCAGGGCCTTATACAACTATGTCCCACTATCTTTTGTAGAGATTGATTTTGGTGATAGCAGGGCACCAATGGTACAAGATTGGGTACAACAGAGCCAATATATCCTCAGAGATCTAAAGGATCATCTAGAGAGAGAACAGAACCATCAGAAGGTCCAAGCAGACAAGCATGGGGTTGATCGTACTTTTGAGGTTGGTGACTTAGTCTATCTAAAGTTCCAACCATATAGGAAAACTTCTATAAAAATAAGCGGAGCAAAGAAGCTACACCCATGTTTCTTTGGGCCCTATAGGATGAGCAAGAAGATAGGGGCCATAGATTATGAGTTTTCCACAGGGTAGCAGGATACACAATGTCTTCCATGTGTCCTACCTGAAGAGGTCCTTCGGCCAACACATCACAACTATTGAGGTACTACCTCCCATGGACGAAGAGGGGAAACTAGTTTTGATTCTGGAAGAGATACTAGAGGTTTGTTAGAAGATGCTCAGGAAAAGAAGCATCAAAGAGTACCTGGTCAGATGGAAGGATCTACCCATTGAGGATGCCGCGTGGGAGAATGAACAAGTCGTACAGAAAATAGGTTTGGAATTGCTTGATGGAAAGAAATTTCTAGCAGGGGAGACTGTAATGTCCCCCACCTCTTTATGAAGAGGTTTGAGAAGACTTAGTGGCCTAGGCATCCCCACTAAGCCATAGTCTCACACTGAGGGGAAAAGTCAACCAACCTAAGTTTATATTCTTAAGTTGACTTAATAAAAAGGTAAAAGGAGTTAAAAGATAACTCAATGAATAAATAGAAGTGTTGGAGGTTGATTTAGGAGTTAACCCTAGGGGTTACCTTAACTCAATAGGGAAATAGAAGAAAAGTATAAAGAGAAGGCTAGGGCACACCTCTCATTCATTTTGGGTTTTGGTATTTTCTTGTTGATGCTCTTGAGCATATAGTTTTGAGGGTTTTGATATTACAAACCCTAGTGAGAAATTCAGTGGTGAAATATTCCACTCACCTTGCTCCAAGCTTGGTCTCAGGGATGAAATACTCCACCCACAACATTCTACAGCCAACATCTATTCAGGAGGACTAGAAGGGTCGTACCAATTGGATCAGTAGGGTCGTACCAGCTAGGTTTTTCTTACAGGGGCGCACCATTTATTGAGGAAGAGCTCGATCTAGAATATTGAAGAAGTTTGAGAGGTTTCCAACATTAGGGTTTTTCTTAAAATCCCTTTCTCATCAGTTTTAGGGCTTCTTGGAGGAGTTATCACGTCCCTATCATCTATCTACAAGTTAGGACAATTTCAGGAGTAAGGGTATGACTTGGTTATTTAGTATTTCTCAAATCTAGAAGGCCATAGGCTAGATTTGACCTTGAAACATCTCTCAAGTGCTTGTGGTTGCCCAATCTATCATCCGAGAGAGTTTCAGAAGATTCATATCCCACACTCAGTTGGGTCGTACTATTGGCCATATTCAGGGTTTTAGGAGGCCTGTACCATCCTAGGGTTTCCGCAGTTTGAGGAGGAAGCTTCGGTGTTTGAGATCCATACTTCAGGAAGAGGCTCCCATTGCCTTGATCTATCATTGGGAGGAGTTTGAAAACATTTGGGGGTATTCATATTTAGTAGGGCCGAACTCTTGGTGTCCATTGTCTTCAACAAGTCGTACCAGCAGTCAACAGAGTCCTACCAGTTGCTTGAGGGTTAGGCTAAAAACCTAGTTTTGCAGTTGAGCGCTCATCTTCTATTGTAGCCTTTGGGAGGCTTGATTTGTATCTATGGGAGAATTTTGTATGCAGCTCTATTATTGTCTTGAATCCATCTATTCTAGATATGCTTCTCTATTTGTATTAGGTTATTTCTTTCTTATAATAAAATTCAACTACTTGTTTGTGATTCCTATCTTGTGTGGTGTTGATGATCTTTATATGATTACAATGATGCTTGTATAAATCTCTGGTTGAATAACTGAATAAACCCTAAGGCCGAAATGTTCATGGCCAACCTACATACACAACAATAATAATCAAATTAGTGGTTAGTTAGTGATTCCAAGGAAACAGTTATCTTGGGATCATTACAGACACCTTGAATTCGAAGAGGAATTGAGCCTTGAGAAAGAGTTCTATTTTATTCACAATGGAAAAAGGGTGATAATTTGATAGTTATGTATGTTTCTTCATTTTATAAACATAGTTTATTACTTACATATTAATGATTTATTTCAGACGGATTGGTAAAAGACGAGAGAAGAGCATCATGTGCAAAAGCTGTGTTCATCCCCATACATTAGAAATTAGAGGAACATGACACAAGGTGAATCCTCTCCAACCATATGTTAGGGAAATCTTCTGATCTTAGTTGTGATCTCTATATTTTAGAACTAATTTTGAAATTTCCTACTTCAATTTATTTTGGCAAGAGAAGGTATGATTTTTTTCACTGATCTTTTTTCACATAATTTGTATTACTTGTTATTTTTTACTGCATTTCTAGGCCAATATTTGATGAAATTCAAGTGTTTTAACTCAACCTATTTTCATCACATGTACATGGAAATAAATGAAAAATCAAATGGACTTTCAAAGGTTGGTCTACAGTTGGAGAATGGACAATGGCATATTCAAGAGCTTAAGGATAGCCAACACTCTGCATATTTTCATCCCACTTTGTTTTGAGCTTATTCTGGATGGAGGAGTATATATTGATGTTGATGTAATGGGGACTTAGGAGGGTTACTAGTTTATTTTGATTATCTATATGGAAAATTGTTAAAACCTTTTTGATAAATCTAAGTTTATAACTCTGAGTGTTGTTCAGAGACTAGTTTTTTTCTCCCTTGTGGAAGCCAACATTTGTAATATTTTTTACTATCAATAAAATTCCAGATGGGAAGTAGTTATTTCCCTCTCTTTGTTGAACATGAAAGAAAATCTTAAATGCATAAATGTAATTCTATCTTAATATGAATAAAATTACAGTTTTTCCAATGAAAAAAATGTATTCTAGTTCAAGTTATCAATTGTTTCCCTAAATTTATTACTACATTTCTAGCCAATATTTGATGAGTTTTTGTAAAATGGTTGCATTAGCTGACTATAAGATGATCCCAAGTCTAGAATATTTTTCTGGGAGTTTAATTTGTTCCATTCTATTCCTAATTGATGAATATAACAATGATAGATTTGGGGAGTGGGGATTTTCATTTTCATTTTCATTGTTGAGGATAATGGTGCTAATGTTGGGATTAATTTACATTTTTCAATGCTTAGGAGAATGATGTTTTTTGAGCTAGTTTATTTGGTATGGGAAGATGAATTTATGTATTTGTAAATTTTTTTTTCTACTAATATAAATGTGCAACTTCAAAGAAAACGAGTGAAACATGGTTGTGCTCTAATAATGGATCCAAGAATATAGAGTAATCCTAGATATATCAGATGTGAGTAATAGTTTCCTAACTCAAGGGAACAACCAACCCTAACCCTCAGGTTTATATAAAAAAATTGGATGAACGATTGTCTGGTCCAGTAAGATTGATAAAAACATTGAGAGAAATGGCCTTATGAAACCGCAACCTTCCAAAAGTATTCAACATGTTTTCCAAGAAATTCAAATATGGCCACAAAAGCTTGAAGACTAAAAGTTAAAAATATAAACAAATCAAGAATTAAAGGAAAAGGGAATTCAACTTCAAAAAAGATGATCAAGTTCAAGAAACAATTGTCCGTACCTGTTTTAGAAAAGAATCACATTGAAGTTTGTAAATTTGATTGAATTTGTAAAGGCATTGTCCATTGGGATATCATTCAAATGGTGTGACAATCCTAAAGTTTGCAATAAAAAACAATGATTATCTAAAAATTCTAAAAAAGAAATATTTTACATTGCTTAAATTAATAATCTCATGGTGTCCACGATATTGCCTGTGCAGATAACATATACTATAGATTCTAAATATTTTCACATTGTACATCATGCCAAGATAAACTCGGTGGTCCATCTTTCCCATTTGCAAAACAGATTGTTGTTTCTTTCCCCCTTGACATGGTTGTTTTTATGTTTGTGGATTGATCACAAGGCCACATTCTCATTGAATCAATCGCTGATGGAAGTTCTGTACATGGGCTTCTGATATCTCCCTAGCTTGGTCCATCTGACTTAAAGAGTCGAGGCATTTGTTATCCATCTCTGGAGAACACATTTTAACACCATCTTCTTCCATGTTACTACTAAAATAAGACAACGATGCCTCTAGAAGACTTATTTAGCTCAAGACAAGAAACCTCAATATGCATCAAACCAAAAGACTCATCCCTTGTAATTTAACATTAATCTCATCTTCATAATCTTTACTACTATTTCCCTCAATGGATTATGCTTTTGGAAAAGAGATAAGATTTAGTATAGACTTTCTCACGTATCAATTTCATCTGTCTGAAACAAAGGTACATCATGTAATTTGTCAATGTCAACAATTCAATAGTTGAGATATTTGTAACTCTTTCCTTAGTGGAGCTATGAAATATATACTATGTTTTATTTTCAGAGTAAAACTCCATTTCTTTTATGCCCTTCATCTTAAATTTTCTTCCTTAAATATCTGAGATTGGATGATGCACACTCGGAGACATTGTTTTCTTGTAGATAGATCAAATTTTCAAACAGTGAAGGTCTTCTTGAGCTTGATATCTTGTTCTTGTATAACAACTCTCTTCAGTTCGTTTTAACTCCCAGCATTAAGGAAATTGAGAATTTGGTTGCTATGTACCAACCATAGGGATTAACACTATGTTTTGTTCACTTGTCATTGAACTGGCACCATAATTATTGATCTGTGGAATCGTGGATTACATTCCATAGTTACAGCATCGATTGGCATTATCACTAAAAGGATGAATTGTTTGGTCTATTGATTCATATACTATAGCCAATGTCTTCAGTGTATGCGTTGGATTTCATTTCCTAAATCCCCAAGCATTGAATCAATTGGGCACTTAAAATTGTCATTTATTGAATAGGTGGTGAGTTTAACCCCCTCCATTGAATAAGCAGATATGTATGCTCATATGCGTGGAAGCAACAAACAGTGTTATAGTTTTTTTGACTTTTGAATTCTAGCACTAAATCGATTTAAGAGTATGGTTGGCTTCTAATCATAGAAATTGTCCCCATTGCCTACATCATTGGTTGGTTCTGATTATACCATTCTCTATATGTTAATTCACTGTTGGTTATTGAGATGTAAACCTTGATATTTAACCTCAGCCATTCACCTTTGTACAAAACATGGGGAACTTCCCTCAATTCAAAAGGTGGTGAGCAACCTACGGAAACCCCTATGGGTGTGTGTGTGCTAAAATGGCACTTACAACCATCGTGTGTTCTATCAAATAGTTGTTTAAGATCTCCTATAATTATGAATCTAGGTAGAAGTGAGAAATTCTTGTAGATTGGTAGAACATAAGTAAACGTATTAGATGAAGTAAATGGAGTTTGGACTTTGTTCTCATAATGAAAATCCTATGTGGGCACCTTAAGTTAGCAGTGCAAACAGACTAGTGAAGTCTTCAACCAAAGCAGGAAACAGTTCCTTCATTCCAGGAAATAGAAAGTGAAGCAAATTCAAACCCCAAATCTAAACAAAGGTTGCGAGAAGCATTGCTTATTTCTATAGAGTATCCATATTGATGAGATAGATGGGCCATAGGCCTACCATTTATGGATCACATATTTCAACAGTAAATAATTGGAAAAGGACTGTGTCTTGAACAATCCTAACTCAAGTGTTATTAATGAAACGAAAATTAATACTGATGACAACACTTTCTGATGTAGTGTTTTATGTATTTTGAATGTTGAAGGATGATGTTCACTGATCAAGTTTGTTCTATTGCAGGGAATTTCAATTCAATATGGGAATGTGATTCTTGTGCTAAAGAGTATTGGACTGCTTTCCCCAATGCACTGACCATGATAACTCACCGTTATCTCCACATTTGGACACTAAGGCTACCATCCCATCATTTTGTCCCGGAAAAAAGAGCGTGGAATATTTTTCAACTATAAACATATGCAACTCAAGATAATACCACAATTTTATTTATAACATTTGAATCATAGTCATAAAACTCATATAACCATTAGCCTAGTGGGTTAGCTCAACCAGTTAAAACAGACTGTTTCAAGGGGGATTTTACTATGAGGTCTTCCTTTCTAGTCTCACTGAAGTTCAAGTCAGAATAGGTCTCATTGGGTTACCAACTTCTATTGTGGTTGGGGGTTCAGCAACCCTCCATCTAAATATGTTTTACCTTGGAGAAAAAAAACTCACATAACCATTCGTCCTCCTTGGTATAATTACCAAAAGGCTATGGAGTCCCAACAAGTTACATAAAAGTAAACGGTTGTATAAAATTCTGGAATCCATTGGTAGTATGTCACCCATAACACCCATAAATATTCTATCTATGTAGGTGGACAAAACCTCTATGCGCAACCAAAAATGCTAAGAATAAGAAATAAACAATAAAAGTAGAATGTAGTAGTAAAATCTACAAAAGAATAATCCTAGAGGAGGAATGTATAGTGGGATTAAAATCCCTTTTGCTTCTCAAAAAATAAAAATAAAGGTCTAAGAGGGAGACGAAAAAAGTTGAACCTGGATTGATAGAGTTTACCTGGATACTAGGTTAATATTCTCCTACAGCTAGGTGCAACCAGCATACATAGTAGATCCTTGATGGCACAATAGATCTGTATAAGTTGTGCACAATAGAGTGTGTAGAGACCATAAATACAAAATTTGATATAATTCCTTTCAACTACACAAATAATTCAATCATCAGCATATAAGAAAATATTCAATAGAGATTAACATTTAACTACAACATAAAAAAAAACTTAGCACTTTCATAGACAAATTACCTACTTCTGATGCTAATTTCTGCCAATATGATTGTCCCTTCCCTGCTGCCTTGTTGTTGCCTTGCTGCTGCCTGATGCGCTGACCAACTCTGCCCAAACCGACTATCCTCCCTGCCAGATAAGCGCAGCCTGTCTAGCTTCCTAGCTCCAAGATACCGTAAGGATATCCTGGCCCCCATGCCCAAAACCCTTAGCAACCCAGTGCCCCCCGTAATGATCCTCCAAGACTGCAGAAATCCAACACAGAACCGGAAAATCCAAACCCAGAAACCAGAACTCTCTCCCCCTCCAAAATTGATGCCAACGCCCTCCCTCACAACCCACAGGTCAAAATCTCTACGTCAGCTCAGGATCTTTTCTTCCTTCTCGGCCCGAAGAATTCAAATGTTCTTCTATTTCCCTATCAGGAAATATGCACCCACAAAACTCTTCGCACGATCCCCTCTCTGCACTCAGAGGATCGGACTTCACAACTTCGCGAATCGAATGGTCGGGCGTAGGCATCTCAAATCCCCAAAACCTAACAACCAATCAACGCTGACTTTCTCTTATCGGGGTTTCCTCTATCACGATTTCGCTACTCGCGATACTAAACAACTTGTATCCCCGACTCTTTATGCCCGATACTCCGAAACTATGATGCATGTGCGGGTTGACTATTCAACGGTCCTTCACCTCATCGGCACTTCGAGGTTCACAATATCACGGATCCTGATGCGATTGTTTCGGGACTTCTCGCCATGAAACCCCAATAAGGTGTGCGACCTGTCCACTCGCTGACTCCACTGTGGCCCCACACTGTTCCTTTAGCCTGTCGAGATATCGTGTATCGCAATATCGTGATTCTTGTTTCTATTTATGGAGTTTCAACCCATGAAACCCCGATGTGCGAAACCACGCGTAAATCCAACGGTCCTCCTGACTTGGATCTACGGTTCTACCCCTCCTGAGATTTGAACTGTTGAGAATACTCTGTCATATCTCCCTTACACCTTCGCGAGATCTAATAGCCCACGGGATGTCGCGAATCCTCCTCGGAGAATATCGATCGTCCCTTCCTCATGGTGAAATCTGCAAAATGATCAAGTGTCCCTCCACCAATTTGTCTACCTTCATGCAGACTTACGACGCTTCTTAAAGACTTTCAGTCACAACTTCCCTACACTGTCCTTCAACAACTCAAAGGCCTAGCCTTCCTGAGACTTTTACCCGGCATGCACACTCCTTGCACGGCTCCTGTGCCCAACTGCACCTTGGAATGAATGAGAACAAAAGCTATCTCTATTTGAACCCTCTGTCAATGCACTCCTTGAGGACACTTCAACTGCACTCCTTGCAGGAATTATCGGGCTCAAATAGAGAAACAATTGAAACTCATTCCTTCTTCCTCTCAGACTTCAAACTCAACATGAAATCACATACACAGCATATAAAGAAAATGTATAACAGGAAGCAAACATTCATGAGCAAATCAACATCAATACACAGAGAATAGACACAAAACCATGAATTTGAACCAACTCTTCTATTAATTCAAATATCTGTACATGGGTGTTATTACACAAATCTCTGCATGCTCTTGGTCTTCCTTGATAATGTTACAATCCACAATGAGGGTGTCTATATTCCGTTTCCCTCTTGCGCTCTAGAAATAGTCTAATCTAGAATTAAATCCTACCTACTTGCATTAACTACTTTAAATCCCTTATATCTACTAAGGATGAGAGAAATCCACTCAAGGTCCATTTACAATATACAAGTGCGCTTCATTAAATTTCCACATTAATGTTCGCGCATCAAATCCAAGAGAACCTCAAAATTTGTGCTGGCTCGTCTAGCTGTCCTTTGGCTTCTACACTGGCTCGCTTGATGTGGGAGATGCTCCTGCATCATACTCCCTCACTTGAAAACTTTCATGGGATCCTGTCCATGAGCTCTCGCACGGTCTTTCCATGCTTCTGTATCTCTGCTTCGCTCTCCCAGCTGGCATCTTCAACTGGATGGTTCTTCCACTTGACCAGATACTCGAAGTATTTCTTTCGCCTGGTCCTCTTGCTCACTCTCTTGTCCAGTATACGCTCCATCTACGATTTATCTGCAACTGGCATCTTCTTTGTCCACTGGATCACTGGCTTCTCAATTCCAGTCCCTGCTTCCTCAGCTTTATATGGGTACAAATCTGAGATATTGAATATCGGAGAAATTCCGATCCCATCACGTAATTCAATCTCATAAGCATTCGTCCCAAATTTCTTCAAGACCCTACATGGTCTGATTTTCTTCATCTTCAATTTATTGTTTGTTCCCCTCGGAAAACTTTCTTTCCTCAAATGTGCCAGAACCAAATCACCAACCTCGAACTGAAGTTGTCTTCTATGTTGATCGGCTCTGCGCTTATATTCCTGGCTTGAGTTTTGCAATCGCTCCTTCACCTGACTGTGAAGTTCCATCATCGCCTCCGTGAATTCTTCTGCACTAACACTTCTAGTCGCGGTCTGTTGTAAATCCATCAGTTCAGAAATTCCTCTTGGTTGTATGCCATATACAACCTAAAATGGACTTTTCCCTGTGCTCTTGTTGACTGAGTCATTGTAAGCAAACTCTTCCTATGGTAATACATGGTCCCACTAGCTGTGGTGCTCTGTCACCAAGATTCTCAGCAAGTCTCCTAGACTTTTGTTCACTACTTCCATCTGTCCATCCATCTGAGGATGATACACTGAACTAAACAACAGGTTAGTTCCTAGCTTCTTCCATAAGGTCCTCCAAAAATTCCCTATAAATTTTGTATCTCTGTCCGAAACTATACTCTTCGACAACCCATGAAGTCGAACGACCTCTTTGAAAAACAGGTTCGCAATGTAAGTCATGTCACTGGTCTTCTAACATGGAATGAAGTGTGCCATTTTGGAAAATATATCCACTACCACAAAGATTGAATCAACACCTCTTTGTGTTCTCGGCAACCCCAATACAAAATCCATGCTAATTGCATCCCACGGCTTCTATGGTATGGGAAATGGTTGATAAAATCCCACATTCTACTTCTTTCCCTTCGAATGTTGGCAAATTCTACATCTGTCTACAAACCTCTTGACATCTTCTTGCATTCTCGGCCAAAAATATCACTCATTCAACTTCGCGAATGTCTTGTCATGACCAAAATGTCCTGCCAATCCTCCACTGTGTTTCTCCTTCAGCAGGTTCTCCCTCATGGAGCATTTCAGAATACACAACTGATTACCTTTAAAAAACAATGCTTCCTAGATCATATAGTCTATCCATTGGATTTGGTCTCTGAGAACTGGATTCTCAGTTGCTTCATACGCTTCCTTGTTATCTTGATCACCTACGTACATGTCCCTGAGATCATCAAAACTCAACGTTTTGACTTGGAACTCCTGCAACAGTGAACACTTCCTGCTCAAAGCATCAGTAACTTTGTTAGCAGTACTAGAAATATGTTTAATCACAAAAGTGAAATTTTGCATATACTCAACCCATTTGACATGTCTCTGATTCAACTTCTCCTGTTGAGTCTCAAACTGCAGTGCATGATTGTCACTGTATAAGACAAACTCTTTCGGGATCAAGTAATGTCTCCATTTCTTTAATGCCTGTATGATAGCATAAAATTCCTTATCATAAGTAAAATACTTCACTTTCACCTCATTCAGCTTCTCACTGAAATATGCTATCGGCCTGTCTTCTTGACTTAAGTCCGCCCCGATTGCAAATCCACTTGCATCGCATTTCACCTGAAATGTTTTCTGGAAATCTGGCAACACCAAAACTGGTTGTTCTGTGATCTTCCTCTTCAAGAGATTAAAACTTTTATCAGCTTCTTCTATC
>JASDQU010739516.1:16685-30509 GCA_032191745.1 Picea mariana | reverse complement strand
AACACAAACTCATACATTTCTATGCATTATCATCATGTAATTGCATACTATCATCATTTCTATTTGGTATCCTTGTACCAACAACTTAACATCAAAGTTTTCCAGTTAGAAATAGATCTCATAATATCCCATAATTCAATTTCGACACCCATTCATAAGATTATCATTTACCAAATAGATTGCATCATATCCAACATCATTCTAACAACATTTAAACATTCATTAAATTCACATTCTCACGATATGTTCCATCATATACATCATCATCAATAAAATTTAAACATTCATAAAATTTACCTTCACATAATAGATCGCATTACATACATCATCAATAACATTTAAACATTCATAAAAGTTCATACATTTTAAAGTTCAAGTGTATCACTTAATAGTTTCATTGTGACTAGAAAATAAAGTATATATGCCTCAAGTAATCCTGGTTGTCTAGGTCAAAAGGTAGTGCTACATACACCCAACCTTCAAGAAACATATTCTCGAGGTGGTCAAAAAAGTGAGGGATATTTTCGTCATAGTTTCTCGGTGTCTTCCCAATTAGCAGATCCTGGACTATACTTGTCCCACTAGACCTTAACTTGGTCTATCAGATGGTTCTTGAGCTGTCGGACTCTATGGTCCAATACGCATAATGGTTCTACCATGAGGGTTCCCACGTTCGATACCTGCAATTCCTTCCAACTTAGTTTATGTGATTCATCATCAACATAATGACGTAAAACAGATACATGAAAAACATTATGAATTTTATGCAAGTGGGGTGGCAGTACAAGACGATAGGAAATGGGTCCAATTTTCTCTTGGATTCTGAACGGTCCTATCAATCGAGGTGAGAACTTTGTACCCTTCCTGAACCATATGGTACTCTTATTAGGCCTGATACGAATGAAAACCTAGTCTCCCACTTCATAACTTCGAACAGTCCTGTGTGCATCCGCATAACTTTTCTGTCTATCTTGTGCTTCCTTTAGTCTCTGCCTAATCTGAATCACCTGTTCCTCCATCTCTTGAATAAATTATGGACCAATTGTTACTCAGTCTTCTAGTCTATCCCAACTCAATGGCGTTCTACATGGCCTTCCATACAAAGATTCGTAGGGTGGCATTCCGATGGAGCTATGAAAACTGTTATTGTAGGAAAACTCTACCAAAGGTAGGTACTTCTCCCACTGGGTTTGATTATCCATGACATGCATCTTGAGCATGTTTTCCATGACTTGATTTACTCTCTCATTTTGCCCATCTGTTTCAGGATGATAAGCTGTGCTTAAGTTCAACTGAGTCCCCAATGTTGACTGCAAACTTGTCCAAAACCTAGAAGTGAATATGGAGTCCCTATCTGAAATGATCTTCTTAGGTATCTCGTGCAAACAGATAACCTCGCTTACAAATACACGTGCCACATCAGTGACATCGTAAGTGTCTCTAACCAGAATAAAATGAGCACTCTTTGTTAACTTATCAACTACCACAACAATGGCATTGTGTCTATGATATGTGAGAGGCAACCCCACAACAAAATCCATAGAGATCAGTTCCCACTTGGACATAGGAACATCATGTGGTTGTAGGAGGCCTACCGGGTGATGGTGGTCATCTTTCACTTGTTGACATTCTAGGCACTTGGCAATGAAATGGACTACATCGCGCTTCATGCCTATCCAGAAGAAGATCTTCCTTATATATGCATACATCTTCTTCGCACTCGGATGTGCACAATAAAGTGCTCTATAGGCTTCCTTTAGTATGATGCTTCGAGTATCCCCATTCTCAGGGATGTACATCCTTCCTCGATATCTTAACAGTCTATCTGTTTCCAGACTATATCCTTCATACTTTCGATCTAACTACCTACCACTCTGGAGGTTTGAAGTAACCTTTAAATACCAATTGTCTCCTGGGAGTTGTGTCAACACATGTTCCCTCAGATTGACCTTTAAGGTTACTAAGGAGAAGATACGTCGTCTCCTACTCAAGGCATCTGCGACCACATTTTCCTTTCCCTTGATGTATGAAATACCAAAATTGTACTCACTCATAAACTCACTCCATCGCCTTTTCCTAGCATTCATATTTCTTTGTGTGAAGAGATTTTTTAAACTTTGATGGTCCATTTTGAGCTCAAAGTTTCGCCCCACAAGATAGTGCCTCCAAAGTTTCAGAGCTAGCATTACAACTGCCAACTCTAAATCATGAGTCGTGTATAGCTCTTCGTGTTCCTTCAACTTCCTTGACGCATAAGCTATCACTCCTCCATTCTGCATTAGCACGGCCCCCAACCCTTTCTTTGAGTAATCCGTGCAGACTGTGAAGTCCTTTTCCATATCCAACACTCGTAGAATTGGCGCACTAGTTAGTAACCTCTTAAGCTCGATGGATGCATTTTCACATTCTTTTGTCCATTCATACCTGACCCCCTTTCGTTGCAAAGTGGTGATGGGTGTTTGCACCATTTTCGCCACCTTGGTGAGCAAATAAGAGGTGCTTGCATGCCTAGTTGGGTCTTGCTGAGCATGACAGCTGTAGAGGAAAGAGTTAGAGAAAGAAAAACAAAACTATAAGCAAGAATTAAACTAAAACAAACTAAAATGATAAGCATATGGATATAGAGATAACAAACACAAAAAGACCAATATCACCAATGTTTTTAGGCTGATCTATTGATGAAATCAAAGCTCAATGAAGAAAGGGGACTATGAGTCCCTTCTTCCTCCAAAGGAAGGCTCTTGGACCATCACAAACTTGCTCTCCTTACAATAAGAAAAATAAAAATGGTGATGAAAGAACTCCTTTGCAAATTCACTCAATGGAGAGGTGAATTGCTCAATGAAATGGTGCCAAAGTGGTCTTGTCAAGGATTGATTCCTTAAAACAATCTAGGCAGCATAACATTACATGAAATTCCTTGAGAAAATGAAGTTTCTTCATGGCTTTTTATAGCATTGCATTGGGTGATTATGTAACTCCTTTGTAGTGTGAAAAGAGGCTCTTTAGGGCTTTATTAGGTCTTTGACCAGACTACCATGCGGATTCAGCTCAGATTTGAGGGTCAAATCGGCTTGGGAGCTGATCCATAAGTGGTTGGGAGGCTGACCAATTCAATAAATGCACTGTTTAGCAGGTGCGTGGGTTTTTGTGCCAACAGCCGTGCATCGTGCGTGTATGCGCGCATGGTACGTTTTTGTTCTACGCATGTGCGCATTCACCCAACTTCTGTAAAGCGCTCTTCAATTTTGACTACTTTGTATAGTTTTTTGACCTCTTTGGAATACTGTGAAATTAATTCAGTGCCATGAATGAGTTCATTACTGTTTGACGATGCTGAGTTCTTGTCGCCCTGTGCGGATGAAATTTCAGTGATAACAATGGGTTTCGCTATTTTGGATAATCCTTCCACAAATCTCCGATAATAGCCTGCTAGCCCCATGAAGCTTCCCACCTCATGGGCATTTTTTGGCACTGGCCACTCCATAATGGCCTTTAACTTTTCTGGGTCCATAGAGATTCCTTCGTCGGAAATGATATGACCTAAATAGTGGATCTCTTTCTGAAAGAAGGAACCCTTTGACAACTTCCCATACAATTTGTTCTCTCTAAGGCAAGACAACACTACTCGTAAGTGTTCCTCATGTTCTCTTTCGTTCTTGGAATAGATGAGGATGTCATCTAGAAATACTTGTACAAAATGGTCTAAGGACTTCTGGAATACACTATTCCTGAGGCTCATGAATATTGTTGGTGCATTGGTCAATCCGAAAGGTACTACGACAAAATCGTAATGTCCAAACCGAGTTCGAAAGGCAATTTTTGGGATATCACCTTCCTTAATCCTTAACTGATGATACCCTGATCGCAAATCAATCTTTGAGAATACCGTTTCTCCTTTCATATGATCAAAGAGGTCATCTATTCACGGCATTGGGTACCTATTTTTCACTGTAGCACGATTCAAGTCCCTGTAATCTATACATAGTCGTAAGGATCCATCCTTCTTCTTTACAAAAATTACTGGTGCACCCCAAGGTGAGACACTGGGCCTTATTAGCCCTAAGTCCAGTAACTCTTTCAACTGCATTTGCAATTCACAAAGTTCCAGCACTGTCATCTGATACAGAGTCTTGGAAATTGGTTCTGCACCAGGTTTTAGCTCAATAGTGAAATCAAGCTCCCTCTCGAGAGGTAACCCTGGTAACTCGTTTAGAAAAACATCCTTAAATTATGAGAATACCGGGTACTGATCTAATGAGGGTCCCTTCCTTTCATTCACTGCTTCCACTACATACAGTCGACACCCTTGTCTCAAGCATCGCTTAACCTTCATAGTTGATATAAAGTGTAATGACACTTTTCTCCTTACACCTTGCATCTCTATTGGCCTTCCCTCATCGTCTACATAGAGCACCCTCTTTGAAAAACAATCTACCAAAGCTCAATGAGCTCCTAACCAATCCATTCCAATGATTAGATCATATGCCCTGAGAGCAGTGACATATACCTTCAACCTGGTAGTACACACTCCCAGGTCTACCATGCAATTATCAACACTAGGTCCTACCGCTTGTTTTTCCCCCGAAGCCATTTCGACTCGTTTAAAGTCATCGTGCTTGTAGGCTGTCAACCCACTCTTTTTTAATGCAGATGGTGAAATGAAACTATCTGTAGCACCATAATCAAATAAAATCTTAACGTTGATATGATTTAGCGTACCTGATGACTCCATCACCGTGGATTGATGTTCGGCCTGGCGATTATTAACCGTTGCCTAAATCGGGTGGCTACTACTTGCTCTCCCCATCGGTGCATTTCCTTCTCTATGCATGGACCCTGATTGTAACTCAGGGCAGTCATGCTGGTAATGGGGTCCTCCACACCCCCAACAGGTAACACAAGATTGAACCTGTGCACTCTTATGTGACTGTCTCTGAAATGAGTTCCTTCCCCTAGAACCCCTGCCCCTACTAGCTGCTCCCTGAGATGGTCGTTGACCTGTCTACATCGTTGGTGATGAACGAGATTCTGCACTCACTACCATTGAAATAACTACGGCTACTGTCCTTGGCACGACTCTGTTACCATATGGCGGTGGCCTTGAGCCCCCTCCCCTGGGAAATGTCCTCGGGGCCTTCCCTAAGAATCCAGGACGATGTGGAAATGTCGGTCTTGTACCCCCAGTTAAGTTCATGTGTTCCTCTGCATAACACGCATTTTCCACCGCTTCCACTACTGAAGACGGTTTCCACATCCGCACCATAGCTCTTATCTTAGGGTTCAGTCCATAGAGGAAGCGTTCTACCTGTCGTTGGTTATTATCCATATACGAAACATATTTGACCAATTCCATAAATCTGATCTCATATTCTTCTACAGTTATGTTTCCTTGTACTAAGGCATGAAATGCCCCTACCTTTTGTTCCTCATAGTACGCTGGCAGATATTTCCTTCAGAACCTCTCCTCTAAAAGTTCCCAAGATACCGTGTCTAGGGTAAGATGCAGTTGTCTTTCCAAGTTTCCCCAAGTCTTCAAGGCGCTGTCTCTTAACTGAAAAATTGTGATCTTCATCTTTGAGTTGGACGCATAGTCCCTTAAGGCAAAACACCTTATCATGCCTTCCAACCATGCTTCTGCACGTTCACTAGCGCGACCCCTAGAAAACTCCAGAAGTTTGATCTTCTGCAATTCTCGCGTGATGTCTTCGAGTGGAGGTCCTCCCCCTGAATCCCTTGATGCTTCTGGATTTCCCATTCCAGACAGTGGGGGTTCCACTTCGTTCCCTGCTAGTTGTCGCCCCTTTAAAGTCTCATTAATGGCCTCCAACGAGCGCAGTATGAGAGCTAGTTCAGGAAATGGTGGTGGTGGCGTTGGTGGTGTTGGGAGTGCTTCTGACGACGCTCCCCTACCTCGACTCTCTCGAGTCCTGATCAACTTGTATTATTTAACCTACATCAACCAAAGTTGTTAGGGTGAGCTCAAGGACGTTTCAAATTGGTGCTACTCAAACTAGAAACAGGGTTAGGCGTAAGTTTTATTTACTTGTCTGTAAATAAACATTACTCTCTTTAGGGGATTGGCTAGGTTAGGATTAGGATTAAGCATCTAAGCTTGATTTCTTCACCCTGAAAAAAAAAATTGGTTCTCTTGCCCTGTAGCTACGCTAGCCTTTACAATACTCGCCAATTCCTCTTACTTACTCTCTTAGAGCATATGCCGCCTCCTTCCCGCTTGTCCTAGTCTAAGTCCTTTTAAATTTTCGCTTACAACTAAATATCCTCCGATGCTTGACTCGTGAGCTTTTCCTTGGCACCTAGTGTTGGCGTTGTCAAATGCTGCATTGAGATTTAGCATTGACCTTGACTGGTGGAATGGAGTGGAAGGACTTGGTGCTTGGCTCGATGAGATGTGTGTATGGTCTCATGAGCTTGGCGCTTGAATAATCGGAGATTATACTTCGGGATACAAAGATCAGCAGTGCTAAATAAGCCTTTACCTTGATTTCTGGTGCATTCACTAGTTATGATTCAACTCATTCATTTAATCCTGAAAATTACTCATTCATCAAATCGTCTTAAGTGCGCTCATAGCTCGGTTGGTTAGCGTTTTCAATTTGCAAGCTAGAGGTTACAGGTTCGAATTTCGCCAAGCCCGAACAAACTTTTATAATTATTATTATTATTAATTAATTTATTAAGTACATATTTAATCATTAATTTAATTTAAATTATTCTCATTGATTAACCCTTTTTGGTTAATCATATTAATTTATAATTAATCTAAAACACAATTTAAAATATGTTTAAACTTAAATATGTTTAATTTACCTAATTAAACATCAATTATATATATATATATATATTTTTTTTTATAATTTGAAAAATCAAAAGTTTAAATCTAATAATACTTTTAAAAGAATGATTAAATAAATAAATAAATAAAAATATAGAAAAAATAAAATAATCAAATTAATAAAATAAAACTAAAATAAAATAATAATAAAAAAAGATTATTAACTAGGTGAGGGCACGCATGAAATCCACGTGCCCCCCAGGGATCTTATCCCTCCAAAACCCTACACCTAACTCTCCATTCCCGAATCCTATACACATTCTTTCACTCTGCAAATGTGGTCGGCCTCTCTCACTCTGTAGTTGCGGCGGAGTTAGGGTAATGGGTTGCAGCTCCTCCCTCGAAATTTTAGTGTTTGGCAGTGGACTTTGTGTTATATGGCAGGTGCTTGGTTGAGGCAAGAACCGTTTCAGAGGTTGTCATTGTGATAAGAGTCAATGTTGAAGCCGACAATGCCCCTGCTTTGTTGTTGGGCGTGAATGCGACCCAGATGTGTGTAGGAACTATTGGTTTGGTTGCGGGGATGGAACTCAGGATGTTCCACCACAAAGAAGAGATAATGAATGCAAAAACATTAAGCTTCTCCTGAAGAAGCAGCAACGAGTACTGCTTGGAAAGTCTGATGTTGCTCGATGGGGGGTATTTTTTAAAGGTTATTTCTTTGTATTTTATTCTTATGTATTTGGTCTTTGGCACTAGCTCTTGGTGCACTATGTTTTTTTTTTGTTTGTTTATAAATAAATAAAAAAATTGTTTTCTTTTTGTGTAGGCACGGCTCCTCGGCCATGGCTGGGCGCTGAGTTTGGGCTATGTTTTAAATGTCGGATGCGTGGTGCAAGAAACAGGCTCGTGGACTCCTCTCCCGGTCGTGGCATAACACTTGGTGCATTCTCATTCTTTGTAGGAGATATGATGGGTGGTGCTCTTAGACATGCACCTTGTGGGATCCTTCCTTGTAACTTGCGCCTGGCTTGTGTGTTTTTTTTTGTTTTGGTTTATTAATAAATTTTTTGAAGTGCCCGTGCATTATTGAGATGCATCTAGCACAGTATAGACTCTTCCTTGACAGAATCAACATAGACAAAGTAGTCCTTGAGATTCATTTCAATAGTACCTACAACAAATTTCACATCTCCTACAACCTCACACAAATAACCTCTATCCCACTTCTTCATTGCAGGCCAGTTGGCCAATGCATCATTGCTCAGAAGCACTTTGTAACATCCCGCTCCGGTGCACTGAGAAAACTTATTCTTTGAGGACACTTGCTCGCAAGTGATCTGGAATTTTATGATATTAAAACATTTATCCTTGATTGTGATGCGTTATGATAGATGACATGATGTTTTACTTCTTTGGCATAGACAAGTGCTATTGACTCAGTTTTATTGAGTGTGCAGGGTTTTGGACCTTAAGTATGCAGAGGCATCAATGGAACCCCTTGGACTCCATATTGATTCAGGGAGTGTGCTATTTGGGTTGATTTATTTACTGTGATATTTCATTGATTTGATGATATGATGTGGACATGTTCTGGCACGATTGTTGATGATGCAGGCTGACGATAGCTTGCCGACCAGACTCACATATGGAGTAAAGAGGCCACACACGATTTCCAGAGAGGTTGAGGGAGAGGGGTGGACACCACCCCTACTACAGCCTACTAGCACTCCCACCGTGGCTCGAACTGTAGGTTAACGATTACCTAGTTCGAGAGGATCCACGATGTCGTGAGGGCAGACTGCGACAGTTTCTCAATGATTCTAAGGGGCACGCAATAAGGCGGGGCCCTTATTCCTTAGAGCCCTTAGTCTCCCATAAGTTCACCTGGCAGAGTGTAGACTCTAGGGGTTATATATGTCTACCAATCAGTCAAGTTGGCGAGTGGCACCCTTGGAGCACGTGGTGCATCCTGAAGGGCACGTCGCATGAAAGAAACATAAGTTAGCGAGTGGCACCCTTGGATCATGCGCTGCATCCTAAAGGGAACGTCGCCCAAAAGAAACAAACAAGGCGAGTGGCACCCTTGGAGCACGTGGTGCATTCTTAAGGGCACGTCGCATCGATGTTGATGAAGGAACAAACCTATATGGCCCTACGACTTTTGACTCATTAAGAAATTCTTAAACAACCTCCCTAAATAATTGTCGCCCAGTTCAGAATCTAAATCTAAGTCTAAAACTTCTCTAGGGTAAAATTTTGTTTAACCTTAAGAAAAAGACCCTATAAAAATAAAAATAAAAATTTGGACTAAAAACCACTTAAGTAATAGTTTTAATCTTCATAAATTTATGGGGTAAAATGAAGAGAGTAATAATTTAAATAAAAAATCCGTGGTTTTAAATCGTATAGAAGAAACAAATTATTTAACTTGTGGAAGTATAAGAAGATTTTAAATTAATAATAAAGGGAAAAGAGTAATTAGCACAACTACCATTTTGACTCTAATAAAAAGGGGAAAGAAGGGGATAATAAAATTTAGGACACTAAGGATTGGAGGAAACATAATAAAGGAAAGTTGGGAACTTATGGTAAAAAGCGAGGTCAACACAGTAAGGAATCTGCAATTAAGAACCTTCTAGTTTGAGCTAATTTAGTAACTTCATTTTTAGGGAAATTATTTAAAACATGTAAGGGGATCTAGGAACACCTAGGAGGAAATTTAGGAGCAACTCTAGGTGGGTGAGGGAAATGAGTAAATTAATAAATTTAAAGAAAATAATTATTGGAGGAAAGAGGGGGATGGACGACACTTGTGCGAAGGACAATTTTTAGAATATTTTATTAAAACTAAATTTAAATGTGATTTAGGGAAAGTTGGAGGTTCTAAAACTCTATAAAAGAAAGGGAAGATGAGGAAGAAGGGAATCGGCTGTTAGTGTAACGTTACACTGTCGGATTTGTGACTTGACTGATTACTTGTGGGGAGTTGGGATTTTCTCAGCTCGAATAGGAGTGGTATCTCGGCCTTGCGAGGCGATTTGGGAAGCTATACTTACCATCTGGATTTTGTGTGGCCCCTTTGTGGCTCAGGGGGCTAAGGGGGAAGCAGAGTACCCCTAGCGATTGGCTGGGAGGTACCGGTGAGGTCTCGACGGTCGACGAGGGGGAGCAGCATGGAGCGCGCGGACTTCATTCGAGGTGGGCGACAAGGCGAAGGTACACTTGTTTATTTTATAGAGTATAATGCGTTAGAATTCATGTTGGGATCTGTATGATGAATTTAATGGATAAAATTGTCTTAAGCTTCTGCCATTCAACTAATTTCCTAAAATCCTGGTGGCCAGCATTCTAGTTGGGTTCTACTGTTCTTGATTGGGACCTTTATGTTTTGCGTTACTCTTGTGCTGTATTTTTCGAGGATGTTGTATTTTAGCATTTAAATCATGGATGTATAGATTTCTTGTCATTAACAACCTCTGTCATAGTCATATTGCATGGTTGTATGCTCATGGAAGCGATGTGATTATAGCGAATTTACCACTGTGTGTTAATGTGGTGAAGTTCTGTAAGAAGGGTTCATGTGTATAGCCGTGTCCTTCCCTTCCAAAAAAAAAAGGGTGAAAAACTCAAAAAGAGAAACCGTGATAGCATTGGCATTCGCTGGTAGTGCATTGGGTACCATGACATGCGAGATTCAACTCTGGCACGTGAATGCAGTTCATGGTTTATCTTTTTAAAATTTATTTCGGTGAATTTGTGCTGGATTTCGATACACTCCGTGCCGTGTTTTAAGTTGAGATGTTTTTTTTTCTGTGGATTTTGGTTCAATCGATTGCTGGGGTCATTCTTCTGTCGGGTCAATTCCCAGAATACCAGTGTTTCCATTTGTCTGATTGCCTGTTGTCCCAGGAGGGGCGTTTTTATTACTGTTGTCGTTGTATCGTTGTAGGCATCAGATTTGACTGTGGGAATTTTCCTTATTGACTATGGGCATTTTTCATTTGACTGTGGGCATTTTTCATTTTCTTGTGGGCGTTTATATTACTGCTGGCGTTTTGCTTCACTGTAGGTATTAACTATGGCTGGGGCATTTTTTTTTTCATTTGACTGTGGGCGTTTTTCATACGTGATTGTGGGCGTTGATTGTAATGTGGTTCATTTTCTATGACAGTTGAACTGGTGTGTCCTAAAACGGCCGGACCTTTACACGTGATTCCTCCATGTGCCAGCTTGGCTTAGCGGCTTACACAAATGCTTGCATTTTTCAGTCTTGTATTGATTTTTGATTCTCTGCATTGTGGTCCCAATTTTTAATGCTCGGTGTGTTCGTTTCACCGAACGCTTGAGGCCCTGAAAGGAATTGAATTACATTCCCTTCTTCCTGGGATTTCAACCCAACCGAATTCTCATCCATCTCGCGAATCTTCCTGCGCGAACTCTTGCCTTTACTACTGCCTGTGTACATCATTCACATGTCCTTTAATGACGGCCAGGAACCCTTGAGTCATGCTATTCTATCTTCATCTGGAGTTCTCGCGTGAATAGCCTGGTGATAGAAGCGATCGTGATGGGGAGTTGGCAGCGGACCCCCTCCCATTGTTTCTGTCTTCTTTTGAAACATTGTACCCACCTTAAATTTGCTGATAGTTCACCGGTAATATCTATTTGATGGGCTCGAAAAAGAAATTTGCTGACAGTTTACTAATATTGACCCCGACCTCTTCTGTTGCAACCACCTTGATTCAATCGCATACAGATTCCTAGATCCATAAATGAGGAACAACTTTTGGACTGTTTCCTGCACCAGGAAGAACATTAAAGCGCCTTCATTTATAATGATAGATTCTTATAAGTTTTTTTTTATTATTAATTTGGAGCAATATTGATTATAATGTTTATTAAATTAGAGTGATTACTTAGAATGTTAAGGTTATAAGGATTAGTTAGAACAATGAATTCTATAATGATCGTTTAGAGTGTTAAGTTATATTGATTATTAAATCAGAACAATAATGATTACCAGGTTTATTAAATCAGGGTGATTAGTTAGAATGTTACGTTTATGAAGATCAATTAGAACAACAAGTTTAAAATGATTATTTAGAATGTACCCATTGGGTTCTCTATTGCAGTTATTATCGTAGTGTTAAGGCAATAAATAAAACGATTTGTGACTGTTATGGGAACATAAATGTTATTGTGATGTGTCAGGGTAGGTTGACTACAATATAATATTATGGTATTACTTAAGTATAAGACCCTTGTTTTCGATTGTTCTCACATTAAAAATCACAGAATGTAATGTTAACCTTATATAAAGGTATTGCTAAGGTTATTAAAATATGGTAGTAACAAAGGGTAAGGATATTGATTTTAGTGGAAAGGTTTCTGAAATTTTACTGTTAGGGATATAATAAATTGATATAGTAATGTGATATTGCAATGGGACTGTAAAATTTTATTGTTAATACATTCAGTAAAGGTACAGTCCTGGTAATGGGTTGTTTGATTATGTAGGAGTAATCTTTTTGCAATACAAGATAGAGAGTGATGTTAGGTTGGATAACTCATAGAAGGTAATGTCATTGTTATTTTATTGCAACTATTGTCATAAATTTTATGGTCATTGATGATGTCTAAACTTAATGTCCTTGAAATTAAGTACGATGAGTTACTATGGTTTAGTAATTGGGGATTTGAAATTAATTGATTTTACATTAATTTAAGGTTGGACTGAGTGACTTGTAGAATATTGGAATTGTCCAAGTCACAGTTGTATGAAATCAGACTCTTCGATCTGATAAAGCTAGTCGCTCTGTATATAAGTCTATGTGTGTGATTATTTTCTGTGTTAAGAATCCAATGCCATATCAAGAGTCTCGGGCCCTTTAAAGGCAGGGTTTCCACTCTTGCGACACACCTCTAAGGTCGTATCAGTAGGCTCGAGTTCTTTAAAAGCAGAGTTCCCACCACTGCGACCTCCTGACAGATATTACTAGTTTCTGCCTGAGCAGTCAGCCAGGAGCCTATCTGACCTTCTCTCTCTCCGGAGCAGAGAACTAAGATTAAACACCCTGCTTTCATGTGCAGAAATAGTAAAATCTACTACTATGGATTCTTCCATCGGTGTTCGTACTGTACATAACACAGTATGTCGTTTAATGCTTGCAGTTACTTGTTGTGCGCCTTATGTCTATGGTCGTTCAATGCTTGCAGTTACTTGTTGTGCGCCTTATGTCTTCTTGTTGTGATCATCGTGGTTGCATCTTGTTAGTCGTCGGGTGGCAACGTAGAGTCAAGTGNGAGTTGTTGTTGTAACGAGGAGGCTGTTACACACTGGCTTGTTGGGTTCCTCATAAAAAGCTATGAAGTCCTTGAGGGATAGATTATTTCTGTGATCTACATTATCCACCTCAACCCATTCTCGTTTCATCTCTAAACTAGCACACAACCAACTTCAGAATAGGTAATCTGAATAGAAATTACTGACCTTCAATGGCACCTGAGGGAGGACATGCATGGGCCAATGTGCAGAAATGTATGTGGATTTCCACCAGCCATTGAAGGAGAATATTTCATTGATCTGAAGAAGGACCAGAGCCCTCCAGAGGGAATCTTGATTGTTGAAAACATAAGGGCCCTTCTCGCCACCGCCAAATGGCCCAAATCTTTGGCATCTAGCAAACCCAAAATATCCAAAATGGTTTCATTCGTGAAGAGCGTGAGGGTGCCTAAATCCACATCTCTAACATTGACTGCAGTTGAGTCGAACAAAAGATTTCCCAGAGGTTACACTTCATATTTTTTTCTTCTGTTGCTTCCTTGTTGTAGAAGATTGAATGTCGAGGGTTGAATGTCTTGGGGGTCTTGCTTTCTCTTCTTCTTCGGGTTTTTGTGTCGATTACTTCGATTGGTTGCTTATTCCCCTGCTCTTGATGTTGGTTATGGTCATGGATTTGTGCATGGAGGTGGCGCTGAGTTTTTACTTTACACATTTTTTTTTTTTTTATATTTATATTTTATTT
>JASDQU010739516.1:4126-16585 GCA_032191745.1 Picea mariana | reverse complement strand
TTTTTTTTTTTTAGAATGTTTTTCTTTCAGTGGAATATTTTTCTTTCAATGTCTAGAGAAGCTCCTATTCTTCTCCATTTTCAAGATGCCCATTCTTTGAAGCTTTTGTTTTTGCAGATAGTCTTTTACACTATTAACTAGAGAGAGAACTTTGTCTCTTTTGTATTGATGGTGGTGTCCAAAGGAATTTGAAGCCTGTTTGAGAAATAAATTAGATCTTATAAATATACAACATCAGACTAAGCTCAAAAATTCTAATTCTCAAGTTATGTCATCATGCATTTTGTCCATTGGCGAATTCCATCACAGGCTATAGATCGGGCACATCGAGTAGGGAGAAAAAAAGACTTTAAGCTTGGAGGTTAACTGGAGCTTGGCCCCCGGGCCCAAATTTATATTTACTCTTCTATATATATTTTCATATACAGTTTTTTTTTTTTTAGGGATTGTTTAGGATTTCAGGGAAAAGGGTTTCAATAAAGGGTTGTTTAAATTTCTGGGTTAGTGTTGAACAGTTTCAATTCTAACCTTCCTTCTTACAAGTGGTTAGGTGGGTAGGTGGGTAGGCCCTTAAGGATCCATATTGTGAATGTAGGTCTGATACCATGTGTAGAGACCGTAAATACCAAATTTGATATAATTTCTTTCAACTACACAAATAATTCAATCACCAGCATATAAGCAAATATTCAGCAGAGATTAACATTTAACTACAGCATAAAAAAAAAAACTTAGCACTTTCATAGGCAAATTACCTGCTTCTGATGCTAATTTCTGTCGATATGATTGTCCCTTCCCTGCTGCCTTGTTGTTGCCGTGTTACTGCCTGATGCGTTGACCAACTCTTCCCAAACAGACTATCCTCCCTTCTAGCTAGGAGCATCCTGTCCGACTTCCTAGCTCCAGGATACCGTAAGGATATCCTGGCCCCCGTGCCCAAAACCCCTAGCAACCCAGTGCCCCCCATAATGATCCTCCAAGACTGCAGAACTCCAACACAGAACCAAAAAATCGAAGCCCAGAAACCAGAACTCTCTCCCCCTCCAAAATGCTTCCTCCCCCAAAAATAATGATCTCCCTCCTCGTAATACTCCTCCTGTCATATGCCCCTCCACCAACTCTCTTCCCGCTCATTAATATCTTATCCCTTCATTATTATCTTATCTCTTTATTTAATGTCTTATCCTCTTATTAATATCTTATCCTTATATTTAATGTCTTATCCCCTCCTGCATACATAAATCATTTAATTAAACAAATTAAAATTATTAACCCTTTTAATTTATTACCCTGGTCATTGAATGTGATAGGTAATTAATTATTTAATCAAAATTTATAACAATCAATTAATTAATAAATATTTAATTAATATTATTATGCCAATCTTTGTTTAATTAAAACCATGTTAGGACAATTAATTACCTAATTAATTTTTCTTAATAATCCCTAAGCATATATTCAACTAGGGTTGTTACAGAGAGCATAGTGATGGTGCAGCACTAGTCTGCTTTGGGAAGTGTGTTGCAGTGATAGGCAGTGAGAAAGTGAGGATGCATGTATGCACTAGTCTCATCCTTTTCCTAGATTTAGAATTGTTGTTTAGATTTATCATTCTAGTTATCTAGAGTTTTCTTTATCAGTTGTAGCATGCATTTACTTAGTACTATCTTTAAAGAAGGGTGTGGATCCTTACGAAAGCTAGGGAATGACATGAGACTTTCTAATCTGCACAGATCTATAGGAGGCACCAACAGGTTTGAATGTTGTTGTTGATTTCTTTTGTTTCTGGTATATTTGTTCAAGTGTGCATTTAGGGGTTGCAACAATGGTGAGGTTTGGTCTCCAAGAGCATCACATGTTGGAGGGTGCTTCCAACTTGGTAAAGTGGAAATTCACCATCAAGGTCCATCTCAACCATGTGGATATTTCCACTCATGTGGGAAATCGTGCAGTGAGTTGGTAGGTAATGCACAACTTGATGGAACGTTGACCATGAGTTAAACAATAACAAATGCATAATATTAGGATAAGAACTCCCAAATAATCCAAACACATTTCAATACAATAATCATAAGTCAACGTGTACACTAACCACTCTTGTTCATCTCTTAGATATACTAATTATCATTCATTCATTGGTCATGTATACATATTGTTAGGTTGACATGTTATTTAAAAATAACATATGTCTTCTTATATAACTTCCCATTATGGTAATGACACCAAAATAGTTAGGGACATTGAGAATGTATTATTGTGAGGTGTCAGATGTTGGTCAATTGGTAGTAATGATGTTGTTTTACCTTGTTAATTTGTCTTTGGAATTTGAGTTGGTCCATTGTCTTGTCGTTGCCACCATCAAGTGTCAAATTTCAAGTGGTGTTTATCATTTTATCCAATATTTAGTGTCGTAATGAATCACATTAAGTAATTCAAAACAAAGAAGGAATCATTATTATGTACAAGCTCCAACTTCTACTTATTTAATACCATTACAAGTGAGCATATGAAAATGTTGGCTAAAATTGAGTGGATGGGAAGAACCCCACAATAGTGGTGGGGATATGGCTTTCACAGTATTGTTATGTTACAAATATTTTGAGGAGAAGAAGTCAAGTGAATATTGGTTATAGTGTTTATCTATTTTCCAAGCCTTCATCTAGCACATAGTTACGCTACTCGATGATGCGCTTGGCATAAGTTATGTTTGTGCATGTCTAAGGTGGGTATGTTTGGATATGACTTGGCATGACAACACATCAACTGGGCATTGAGAAACTATAATATGATTCTTTCCATTAACATAATGCTTGATGTAGTCCCACTGCTACCTAGCACGATGTAAACACTTAGAAAGCTCAATGAAGTTTATATTTTTGTGCCTAAGTATATAAATCATAGAGAATAAATTGATGGGAGTGTTGCAAATAAGGTTTCTTGTAATATTAATAATAACATGAGATGAAACAATGGAAATTTGGGCAAGCTTTCTAAAGCTTAAGACTAGACAAGACAACACCTTGGGAGTGACTCAACCTCTTGGAATACTTATTATCAAAATTGAGAATAACTTGGAAATAACACTAAACAACTCATGTGGATATTGCCACTCATGTGGGAAATCGAGTAGTGAGGTGGTAGGTAATGCACAACTTGATGGAACATTGACCATGAGTTAAACAATAACAACTCATGTTAGGTTGACATGTTATTTAAAAATAACATATGAATTCTTATATAACTACCCATTATGGTCCTCTTCACCATCAAGGTACATATCAACCATTAGAACATCGAAATTTTCCATCAAAACACTTATTCGCAGCCCATGCTGCGTTTATGGAAGGTGCTATGTTTTTGGCAGCCCACGTTGCGTTTCTGGTAGGTGCTACGTTTTTGGCAGCCCTCGTTGTGCATCTGGCAGAAGCTTTTGAAAAGGAAGCAAAGTAATCCATTGCAAAGGTTTTCTTCACCAGGCCATAGGTCCAACTCATCATTAACAAGTAAGTGGGCCACATTCATGCCACCTTTACCCTTCCTTTCTTCATTTTCTTCATACATCTCATTAAAACACCATCTCCTAGGGTTTTGATGTGTCTTAATCTTTTAGTCATATCTTTCCATTTCCTGTTGTAAAAACCCACATCCTCTACTTAAACGCTCTCACCTACACTCCCTAACACCAATCCCAACTCTCCACAATTTCCCCAAGAGTTTAGACAACATTTAACCACTACTTTCCCTCCATCTACCAAACTATCCCTTATCCCCTGTTCCATAAATTATACCTTACCCCTTCCGTTTCCCACTGAAAATTAGGATTTTCACATCATGGAAATTGGAAGCAGTGATACTCATAAAAGGAGGTACAATAAGGGTGGGCAAGTGTCCAAGTATGAGCCAACACAGATTAGAGAAATTTTGGCCTCACCTTTCATTAAGAAATGATTTGAAGATGTTGGCTACCTAGGGTTTTGTGAAAGAATTCAAGAGGTCGACTTCCATGCTAAATTGACCAGCCTCTTTGCCATCAATTTCAAGAAGGATAAGACCACAATTGCAGGGGTAGACTTCACTATTTCCACAGATGTCATTTCCACAACTACAGGTATTCCCAAACATGGAGAAATGTGGTTTAAAGGAATGGATTTGGACATTGACAATTACAAGGTTTTCCTGAAACCACACTATAAAGATACTCCAACTCATACTTTTCCTTTCATACAGTTGCTAGATAGATATGCCCCGTTGATGAAGATGATCATGAAATACTTTACCTATGAAGGGAGATTTTCAAGACTGTACCAGTATCACATAAGGATGTTGATGCATTTCACTGCCATCAAGCCACTTAACTTGCCTCGTTACTTATTCAGAAGCCTGGTCAAAATGATAGAAAACGTACAAAGAAAAGGGAAAGATCTCAAAACAAATTTGTTTCATCATGGTTTGGTAAAGGTCATGGTCATCCAAAAACTTTCAAAAATCAACATGCCTTGGGAGGATTTCATCCGGTCAGTTTCTCTTCTGCCTACTACTAGTCAACCCAACAGTCAAAACACCACCAAGACCATAGGAGGTTGGCTCATCCAACAAGTTGTCAACTAGAAAGACACATGTGGCAGAGATTACACAGACTTAGCAGGAAGGGAAAAATATGGTTTTTTCCCCTAAGAGCACCAAGAAGATGTCTACACCCAGAATGTTGACTAGGGCACAAACTAGGCAAATGACCGAGGACAATACAGTGGAACAAGTTCAGGGAGAATTGGAGCAGTCACCTAGGCATGTAGATGACTCCCCATTGCATCATTTTGAGGAGGAGATGTGTCATGAGCTAGAGATGTTTGACCATGTAGACAAATCAAATGAAGAAATTATCAAAGAGAAACAAGAAAAAATACAAGAGCTAAAGGATGTTCTTGCAAAGGCAAATTACATGGTGGAATTACTAAAATAAGAGAACAGACTTTTGAAGCTAAATGCAATGCATCAAAATACCTCACCAGGTCATCCATCATCCAACAAGGTAAAAGACAAAGTTAAAACATTGATGAGTCTACAAGAAGCTGAGTTTGAGAAGAACAAGGAGTTTTGGCTTGGGAGAGTAAACCAATACTTGGATAAGCTATTGAAGAGGGCCAACAGAGACACCAATCTGCAAAGAAACATGGCGAGACACTATTTCACCAAGAACCCGATTTGCAAAATTAGGCTCAAAAACATGAAAAAGAGGCTCAGGAAAGCCCTAAAGAAGACAAAGAGGAGAGACAACCTTGATCTCTTGGATGATGCATCACTGATTGTGTAAACCCATCACACAAGGAGTCCGAGAAACAAATTGCAAGGAATTTTGACAATTTTGGCAAATTTTTGAAATTTTTGGTATTTTGATAGTTTTGATGTACAGAAGCGCAGCGTGGCCACACTGCACTTTCTCTTAGAGGATCTAAATGATGAAAAAGTTACATTCTTGGATAGCTATTGATCTATAATTCACATATATATACTATGTTATTGAGTTGGATGCACAGACAGAGAGAGAGTTTATTGAAAGTACCATTATGATACCATAATTTCTCTAGAACTTGAATTTTGTTGATCCATCTATTAAGAGAGAAGATATATAAAGGCATTGGAACTTGATGCTAAATAATAAATTGATCTTGTTTTGCAGTGTGGGTATTTTTCCCAAAAGGGTTTTCCCCAAAACATCATTGTGTAATTTTTGTATGTTTATGTGTTATTTGTTTTCTATGATTGTTTGTTTAGATTTTCTATACATTCTTCTCTTGTGAATAATATTAGGAAGCATATTCTATACTTTTTCTTCCTTTTGTTTGGTAGAATACCCTTATCTCCTTAGATCCTAGTTTTAAGGGACAATGTTTTTTTATCTAACCTTGCACAAAAGGAAATCATGTTGCAAGAAAATAGTGAGCACATTAAGGCTATAAATGGAAATGTTTAATGGCATTAAATTTGAGTTGTGGAATATCATGATGAATATTTTTTCATATATTGACATCAATGGGTTGTAGTATTTGGAACAAAAACCTATGTTATGAAAGAAAAGACTATGTAGTTTTGGAGAGAAAGGTGAGAAGCCTTATTAGGCTTTGTTTGGTTGATTTTATGTATGAGTGGAGGGCCCTCTTGGGAATTTTTTTTGAAATGCTCATTTGTTCTTAATTAAGTTCAATCATTTTATTCTCTTGTACACCCCCTTAATAAGGATATTAATCATTATGCACAATAGAATTTTTTTTTATGGAAATGAAGATATTCTTGAAAGAGAAACTAGAGATTCTCCTAATCTTTTTTAAATTCTCTTGAAAAGGATATTGATCATAGATATAAGGATATTCAATATTTAAAACTATAGTATTCTATATATTCCTCGCATTTGTTTTCATTAAATGAGATCAGTAGCTATATTCAGTTAATTTTCCATATTCATTTGGGATTAATGAACTCCTCAACCCTCTAATTACTCTTAGCAATAGATGTACCTTAAATAAAAAATGGTGTAACAAAAAACATATGAATATTTAGTTTTATCCATATTATTTTACTTAAGGGGAATCTATAGGTAATGAAGTTTCTAATTAGAACCTTCCATGCTTCATACCCTTCCATGAAACTGATAACTCACTAGGAACACATGCATGGTCATGTGTCTAGGAAGAAAAACTTCCCATTCCCCAGTAGTCCTTAGGGGCATAATATAGGATCTATATAACTCTATAAAAACCCTCCTTATCATTGGAATTATCCCATAACAAGGTCTTGAGTATTTTTTCAAGCTACTAATAGGATATGGTCGAGGGTACCCAGTAAGAAGAGTAGTACAAATGGATGAAACCAAGAATTTGGTTCAAATCTAAATTGTACCTTTGAACATCCTATAGCTCATTGGGTGAAGTTTCATGAAATGTAAAAGGTATCCCTAGAGATACAAAAAATTGCTCGAGTTGAATTATAGTCATCATTTCCATACAATATAATAAAAAGAATCTCCCTAGCCCAATATAAGGAACTATGTGTATAATCCATTTTCATATTGGAACTAATAAAATAATTAGAAAATTATATATGAAATCCATAATGTTATCCAAAATTTCCTTCTCTTTGAACTAAGGTAAGGAAGGAGTCATGAGAAAAATTCCCATTAACAAGATTTACACCCTCAAGAGATAGTAAGGAGATACCCTTTTATAATTCCCTAACTTCTCCTATTTTGAAGAATATATCAAATTATTCTACAACCATAACATACAGGGAAGGCACCCAAATGAAAACATTGTAATCAACTTGAAGTGGACAATTTTATTACATCTTTCCTTGTTGAAAAATCATTGATCATGACAACAACAAAAAAGGTATCCACAAAATTTGTGAAGAGTGGTTGAAACCAAAGACATTAAGAATGTTGATATTGAAATGAAATTCCACTATATCATATGAATTAGTGAAAATGATTTTGATGATCATGGAATATATAACCAAGCATCTATCCAATTCCATCCCCTCCCCTATGGTGATGGCATTGTCCAAAATGTAGTGACATCTAATGAAGGCCATATGTCTTGATTTTTTTATTTAAAAATCATTGGGTTCCGTTATAGAGATAGAACTTTTGGCCAATATTTTACAAAACATATTCGATAAAGTGATCAAGGGTTGATTAGTGATATGCACTTGCTTCTCAATATTCGTAGGTTCACTATATGTCAAATATGTGTTTAAACTTATGCATCTTTCCTCCAATGAACATAAATCTATATTAGGGGTCTCAACTTTGCAGTGTTAAGATTTTGGAGTTTAAAACACAATTCAACTGTAGTGATTTTGAAGTTATCTCAAAAACATGAAAAAGAGGCTAAGGAAAGTGATAAAGAAGAAAAAGAGGAGAGATAGCCTTGATATCTTGGATGATGCATCATTGATTGTGTAAACCCATCACACAAGGAGTCCTAGAAACAAAATGCAAGGAATTTTGACATTTTCGGCAAATTTTTTATTTCTTTGGAATTTTGACAGTTTTGATGTACAAAAGCGCAGCGTGGCCATGCTACGCTTTCTCTCAGAGGATATAAATTATGAAAAAGTTACATGATTGGATAAGTATTGATTTGTAATTCACATATATATACTCTTTTGGCAATTTCAGATCACAGTGTTGAAGAAAAATCCAAAAAACATGATAAACAACAGGTCTCTACCACTTTTTCAAGACCTTCGTTGTGCTTCTGGGAGTACATTTGGGAAAACTTATTTTTCTCTATCAAAAGGTGTCCATTTTATTTTCTTGAGGTGTCTAATGACAACTAGATACCCTCAGTTTTCCATTAAGCCTTTCAGAGTTGGATTTGGAGTAATGGAAGGATTTCAAAAGTCCTCTCCAAGGTTGGCATTGCATTTTTTATTGATGTGTTTCTGGGAAATATGAAAACATAGTGATTTTTTGTTTCATACATTGATTCTATGATCTTTGTTTGCTCATACCTAGACACTTTCCCATCCTTATTGTACCATTTTGGAGTTTAAAACACAATTCAATTATAGTGATTATGAAATTAGCTCAAAAACATGAAAAAGAGGCTAAGGAAAGCCCTAAAGAACCAAAGAGGAGAGATAGACTTGATAAATTGGATGATGCATCATTGATTTTGTAAACCCATCACACAAAGAGTCCTAGAAACAAATTGCAAGGAATTTTGACAATTTTAGCAAATTTTTTAAATTTTTGGTATTTTGACAGTTTTGATGTACATAAGCACAGCGTGGCCATGTTGCGCTTTCTCTCAAACGATCTAAATGATGAAAATTTTACATGCTTGGATAGGTATTGAGATTTAATTCACATATATATAATCTTTTGGCAATTTCAGATCACATTGTTGAACAAAAATCTAAAAAACATGATAAAAAACAGGTCTCTGCCACTTTTTCAAGACCTTCGTTGCACTTCTGGGAGTAACTTTGGGAAAACATATGTTTCTATATCAAAATGTGTCCATTTGATTTTATTGAGGTGTCTAATGACAACTATATACCCTCAGGTTTCCATTGAGCCTTTCAGAGATGGATTTGGAGTAGTGGAAGGCTTTCAAAATTCCTCTCCAAGGTTGGCACTGCATTTTTTATTGATGCTGCGTTTCTGGGAAATATGACAATATAGTGCTTTTTTGTTTTAGAAATCGATTCTCTGATCTATTTTGGCTCATACTTGGACACTTTCCCATCCTTATTGTACCATTTTGGAGTTTAAAACACAATTCAACTGTAGTGATTCTGAAGTTCACTCAAAAACATGAAAAAGAGGCCAAGGAAAGCCCTAAAGAATCCAAAGAGGAGAGATAGACTTGATATTTTGGATGATGCATCATTTATTTTGTAAACCCATCACACAAGGAGTACCAGAAACAAATTGCAAAGAATTTTGACAATTTTGGCAAATTTTTGAATTTTTTTGTATTTTGACAGTTTTGATGTACAGAAGTGCAACGTGGCCACGCTGCGCTTTCTCTCAGAAGATATAAATGATGAAAAATTTAAATTATTGGATAGGTATTGAGATTTACTTCACATATATATACTCTTTTGGCAATTTCAGATCACAGTGTTGAAGCAAAATCCAAAACACATGATAAAAAACAGGTCTCTGGCACTTTTTCAGCACCTTCGTTGCGCTTCTGGGAGTAACTTTGGGAAAACATATTTTTCTTTGTAAAAAGGTTTCCATTTGATTTTATTGAGGTGTCTAATGACAACCAGATGCCCTCATATTTCCATTGAGCCCTTTATAGATGGATTTGGAGTAGTGGAAGGCTTTCAAAAGTCCTCTCCAAGGTTGGCACTATGTTTTTTATTGATGTTGTGTTTCTGGGAAATATGAAAACACAGTGCTTTTTTGTTTCAGAACTCAATTCTCTGATCAGTATTGGCTCATACATGGACACTTTTCCACCTTTATTGTACCATTTTGGAGTTTAAAACACAATTCAACTACAGTGATTCTGAAGTTATCTCAAAAACATGAAAAAGAGGCTAAGGAAAGCCCTAAAGAAGCCAAACATGAGAGATAGCCTTGATCTCTTGGATGATGCATCACTGATTGTGTAAACCCATCACACAAGGAGTCCTAGAAACAAATTTCAAGGAATTTTGACAATTTTGGCAAATTTTTTAAATATTTGGTATTTTGACAGTTTTGATGTACAAAAGCGCAACGTGGCCACACTGTGCTTTCTCTCGGAGGATCAAAATGATGAAAAAGTTACATGATTGGATAGGTATTGAGATTTGATTCACATATATATACTCTGTTGTCAATTTCAGATCACAGTGTTGAAGAAAAATCCAAAAAACATGATATAAAATAGGTCTCTGCCACTTTTTCAAGACCTTCGTTGCGCTTCTGGGAGTAACTTTGAGAAAGAATATTTTTATCTATAAAAAATTGTCCATTTGATTTTATTTAAGTGTATAATTACAAGTAGATACCCTAAGGTTTCCATTGATCCTTTCATAGCTGGATTTGGAGTAGTGGAAGGCTTTCAAAAGTCCTCTCCAGGGTTGGTTCTGCATTTTTTATTGATGTTGTGTTTCTAGGAAATATGAAAACACAGTTCTTTTTTGTTTCAGAGATCGATTCTATGATATGTGTTGGCTCATACCTGGACACTTTCCCACCCTTATTGTACCATTTTGGATTTTAAAACACAATTCAACTATAGTGATTCTGAAGTTAGCTCAAAAACATGAAAAAGACGCTAAGGAAAGCCCCAAAGAAGCCAAAGAGGAGATATGGACTTGATCTCTTGGATGATGCATCAATGATAGTATAAACCCATCACACAAGGAGTCCCATAAAAAAATTGCAATGAATTTTGACAATCTTGGCAAAGTTTTGAAATTTTTGGTATTTTGATAGTTTTGATGTACAGAAGCGCAGCGTGGCCATGCTGCACTTTCTCTCAGAGTATCTAATTGATGAAAACTTACATGCTTGGATAGGAGTTGAGATGTAGTTCACATGTATATACTCTGTTGGAAATTTCAGTTCACAATGTTGAAGAAAATTCCAAAAAACATGATAAAAAACAGGGCTCTACCACTTTTTCAAGACCTTCGCTGCGCTTCTGGGAGTAACTTTGGGAAAACATATTTTTCTTTGTCAAAAGGTGTCCATTTTATTTTATTGAGGTGTCTAATGACAACTAGATACCCTAAGGTTTCCATTGAGCCTTTCAGAGCTGGATTTGGAGTAGTGGAAGGCTTTCAAAATTCCTTTCCAAGGTTGGCGCTGCATTTTTTATTGATGTTGTGTTTCTGGGAAATATGACAACATAGTGATTTTTTGTTTCAGACATCGATTCTTTGATTTGTGTTGGCTCATACCTGGACACTTTCCCACCCTTATTGTACCCTTTTCATTTTTTTGTTTAACTTCAAAAATGTAAAAACAAAACAATATATTTATGTATGTATGTATGTATTCATCTTAACTTTTAATTTGACATCTTTTTGGGTCAAATTTGATGTTAATAGATATATATATGTTTGAACATATGAAGTTGTAATGGAATTCAATTAATTATTTCTATTGAACTTAATGGTAAATTTGATCATATTTCTTTGCAGAGATGAACTTTTTTTTAACTTCATTGTTCCATGAATTTGAACATGAACACAAACCAGGTTACTTAGCAGCTAGGAAACATCTTGAGAGCACTCCCCAGGGGTTTCATACTAGTTTATGTACCAAAACGGTTGTGTAGTAAGGAAGCTAGGGGGTCTAGGTTTTGGTAGCATAGGAGTATGTTGAAGGGGATGTTCTTGACCTGTAGCTAGCATATTTGATTGTTTTGTTTATGTTTTGTGTGATACTTTATGATCGACTTATATGCTTTTGTATATGTTGTCATGATTATATAGTTAGCTACCAATTGTTATGAATTCAATGTAGTGCAACTTCAATCAGAAGCCATAATTGAATCCAATATTGACATTGATATATAATGAAATGACATGAAGTTGTGATAGTGTGCCCATCATGGGAATTTGTGTATTGTATTGATGCAGTTTTAAATGAAATTAATGTACTACTTGATCATGGGGTTAGCCACTTGATTTCTGTTGAAAAGTCAACAAGAAACATGTGTCTAATTTATTTTTCCCTTAATTAAATTAGACAATAAATATTAATCTATTATCTCATTCATAACTGAGTGATTTGGAATTGTAATAGAATTATAAGTGTAATTAAGTGAGTTAATATCAGTTGTACTAGTTGTAACTAAACATGCACTAGTAAGAGCTCAGTTAATCAGTGAACTCACATGCAACTGAAGATTCTCCATGGTTAACTACATGCATGTCAGTTCGATTGGAGATCTAGTTGAGATAACAGGTGAAAGGGACAGTTGGCTATCAATTGTGATTTGTTCACAC
>JASDQU010739515.1:106490-121185 GCA_032191745.1 Picea mariana | reverse complement strand
ATTATTAGATAAGATATTAAATAATTAATTATTAAATTAAGGATTAGTGATTAATTGATCATTAATTAATTAATTGATTAATTATGAATTAAAAGGGGAAAAATAAAATAAATAAATAAAAAACATAAATAAGGTAAAGGAGTTACGTATCCCATGAGGGATAACGTAACCCACACTTTAAAGGGGACATTAATTAAAAGATAAGGTTAATAAATATGAACTAAATGAAGGGATAAGGTTTTAAATGTGGGGATAAGGTTTGGTGAGGGGGAAAGGTTCGAGGGGAGGATGGAGGCATAAGGAAGGGGAGTATGGATTTGGAAGGCATTCATTCATTCGAGGTTTTTTTAGGAGAGGAGATTTTGGGGAGGAGCTTGGGGGGACTGATTTAGCAGTGAGGATTTACTGTGCACACCGTGGCTGAGAGGTTTGGGCACGGAGGGCTAGGACATCCGTAGATGTCCTAGGGCCAGGCGCACTGGTCGGCAGGGTGGCCGGTTTGGGAGTGTTGAAGCTGAGGATTCAAGCTGCAGCGCAAGCTTAGCATCAGTGACAGGTATTTTCCAAATTGTGAAATGTTTACTCAATTTTAACTTTTATGCAAATTATTAGGTAGATTTAACTGGTTATGCAAAGTGCGTTATGTAAAAATGTTTTTTTTATTTATAAAATGCTATAATGAATATGCTGGAATGAATATGCTGGAATGAGCAAATTTTTAGTTTTTTTTTTGTTCTTTCAAAATTCCGCTCTGTAGTAATTTATAGTAGCTTAAATGAAATTATGGTTGTTACATTGGAGGTTTTGACCCTTTCTTATCTTTCTTCTTCTTAATATTTATTTTCTTCTTCTTCTTATTCACTGAGTTACTACCTTCAAAACTTTCACTCGACGAAGAAGATGAAACAGAAGGTGACCTTGCAAGTGAAGAAGGCGAAGAAGACATTATTGGTGAAGAAGGTGAAGGATCAAAATGAGGTTGATGCTCTTGGGGGGAAGTGCTTACGACCAAAGCACTTACTGCATTCGGGATTACATGAGTGGAAAACAACCATACCAGTAATCCAATAATGAGACCTGGAAGGCTCAAAGTAGCGATGTGAGGAGGACCAATGTTTCCATAAGAAGGAAAAACAAAAGCTTCCCCCGGAGCAGGGGTTCCTTCATTGGTAATTTCAATAAATGACGCCATTAAATAAATCCAACCTAGAGTCTACTAAGGAAAACAAATAGCACACGCTAAAAATCTAGGAAGTAAGCAAACAAACAAAACCTTCTTACAATTAGCACACTAGTTGGTGATGAAATCCAACGTCGTGAGAACAAAGTAAGAAGGGGCTGAGATAGAGCAGGTGGAAAACTTACGTTGATGACCTGCTTAACGGACTTACACCCTGGTGCAAGCTCCCACACATAATTGTGGGTATACCGTCCAAGGAGCCCGAGTGAGTTTGGCCAACGTCAATTCCAGGTACCATGAAGACTTTCCCCTCCACAGTCACCTCGTGTAAAGAAACTAGAGAGATAGGCCACTAAGGTTACCAATCACTACAGTGATGCCTGGGGAAACAGTCGACAGTCCGATCCAGACGCAAGGGCAGGGTATCTAGATCAAAATCAACTTGAAAGGCTTCCACTTATCACTGTGGGTATACCTCTCAAGCGACCCCCATAATACGCGCAACCTCTACACCAAGACCAACAAAGCAGGGTGAGTAACTCTGCTGGTCTCAATGCGACCTCGTGATTGACCCTTGTGTTAGAAGGGGTTCCTAGGACAAAATGTAATAAGTGGATTTAACCGCTCCCTAACTCAAGATTCTATGTTTGTTTGCAACTTTGGAAAATTATCTTTCACACCTATTCCAAAGCCCTACAACTAATATAATGTAGGTTTTCTACCAGAAAAGATAAAAATGTCTAATCAATTTTTATAAGCGCTTTATTTTATGGCTGTTATTACTCAAGAGGAAAATGGCATGGACAATATGGTGTTTTGACCGACTCGAAAATTATGCAAAGATATGAAGATGCAATCTTTTCATTTCGATGAAATCTATGCTACGAGAAGGAGAAAACATTTATCATTCCCATATGCACAATGTTCCAAAATATATTAAACTCATCAATATTTAAATTCTCAAGAAATGAGAAAAAGGTACTGTACACCAATGCACGATTCATGCCCCCCCGGGCATGAGGGGGAAAATTTTTCATAATTTAAGATCAAAAAACACCAAGAATCATGCAATTTCACTACTCCAAATGCAAGGATTCCCCCAATCTAATATAAAGCAAGAAATTAAATATTTTTGTTTCAAAAATTTCACTAAAAGCAATAATGAACTTTCTTAAAACAAAGAAACCCAAACTAAAAGTTTTCTTTTAAAGCGAACTATTCAGAAGAAATTTGATCTTTCCCTAAACAATTATAAAGAAAACACACTCTTTGTAATTGAAAGACACTCAAAGAAAGAGACTAATCCTTCAAAACCAAACAAAGAAAAAGTGGCTAAAAGAAACTCAAAGGATGTCAAGCAGACTGCAAACAGATCAATATAGGCTCCAAAAGTTCAATCCAGCTGATCAAAGCAAAACTGGGCATCAAAAGATAGGAAATTCTAATTCCAAAAAAAAAAATTCAAATGGGTTCGCAGCCTAGCTATAGGGTGCAGTGCGAACATCAGTGGAGTTCGCATGCTAGACACAGGTAGGGTGCAAACATATCGCATTGGATTACACAGTAGGGTGAGAACTCAAATGATTCTCACAGACCACTAAAGGGTACAGTGCGAGAATGTCTGTAAACACAAAATTTGGAAAAAGTACAAAAATTTTGAGTGAACTTTCAAATCCAGAGAGTCTTGATGGATCTCCCACATACTCAGAGACTAGAAAAAAAGAAATCAAAGCAAGGGAAACTAGATTAACTAGAAAACAATCCGTTCCCTAGTGGAGTTGCCAATTTTGTTATTGGATAAATCCGTAAGTGCGGACACAAACCGATCTCCCTAGATCCACCTGGATCTAGAACAAAGCAAGACGGAATATGACTCTTTCCCTAGATTCTAACCATTGAATTAAATAGGTGGAAAGAACAAAGATCATACCTTATTATCGCTTTCTTTGGTCTTTGTTGCTCCCGCTTCGCTCCAGTGCTCTTGTCCAGTCAAGACCAAAACAATACAAACCAACCAAAGTGAAGAAAGCATAATCTATTCAACAGTCAATCTATGTATATGATCAAGGAGTTATACAATAAAGTAGACTTAGCTTTATGGGAAAGGATCATATTACTGTATCATATTAAATGTGAAAGAGAGATTACAACCATGGCCTTGATGTCGTAAGGTCCCTTCCAACTGTCCTTCGTTCCCCACACACTTTCACTCCAAGGATTCTGAGAGCATAGATCTGATAGCTACTCACAATCTATCTTGACAAAGCAAATCTCAAAGCCACTCCAACCAAGCTGATAATTCCAAGCCAATCAAAACTCAAGAACCCACCAAAACCTAACTTTCTCCATGAGAACTCCTCTCCTTTTATAAGTTGAAGAGGATAAGGTGAGGAGGTTAGGATGATCCCACTAAATCATGAAAGTGAGTAAGATCCAAACCATTCGGATGCCACCTCACCATAGAAATTTCTCCTTCTAGAAGATTCAAGAAAACACTCATTTTTCCCATGTGTAGGCATTCTCGCACCCTAGCTATAGAGAAACCTGCGAACATCTCGCACCCTAGCTATAGTGAAACCTACGAGAATGGGTCATTCTCGCACTCTGCCTATATAGCAACCTGCGAACTTCCTTTTTTATAAGGTTTTTACATAGGAAAATGCAACTTCTTTTCTCGGGAAAAGTTCTTCTCCCTTCTCCCTTTAGGAACTCAGGCCACTGACCCCTCTGAAGGAAACAGATAGGTTTACATCATTAACGATCATAGGGATGACGAAAATAATGTATAATAGACATAAGACCACATTTACAATAGAATGGGGCTCTTATCAGTACACTGTGATGCCTTTTGGTTTGAATAATGCACCAACAATATTTTCCAGGGTGGTGGTCGAAGCATTTAGGGATTTTTTACACAAGTTTTTAGAGGCATACTTTGATGATTGGACTATTTTTAGCCTACTACAAAATCATATTGAATGTTTGAGATTAATGCTAGATAAGTGCACACAATGTCAGATCGCCCTAAATATGAAAAAGTGTATTTTTTTTTCACCTTTTGGAGTGTTGTTAGGACATATTGTGTGTAAACAAGGGTTGTTGGTAGATCCATCCAAGATTGCTATCATTGTTGACCTACCCCCTCCTACTTTAGTGAGATAGTTGTGCATTGCATTAGGACACACTGGATACTAAAGAAAGTTCATTAAGGGATATGCACAGATAACAACACCTATGGAGAAGCTATTGAAGAACTATAGTAAGTTTCAATGGACAGAGGAATTCCAGCAGAGCTTCAACACATTAAAGCAAAAAATGGTCACTGCGCCTATTTTGATTTTTCCAGATTGGAGTAAGGAACTCAATGTTCATGTCGATGCTTCATCCATTTCATTAGGAGAATTTTTAGCACAGCCAGGTGCAGGATACATTGACCACCCTATAGACTTTGCGAGCAAGAAAATTTCTACATCTGAAATAAATTATATTACCACTGAAAGAGAAGGCTTAGCTATTGTATACATGCTGCAGAATTTTAGACACTACTTGTTGGGAGGACATTTTAAGATGTTTATTGATCATTCTGCATTGAAGTACTTAGTCAACAAGCCAATGTTGGGGGGAAGAATATGCATATGGATATTATTATTTTAGGAATATGATTTTGATATTGTGTTCAAGCCAGGGAGAATGAATAAGGGACCTGACCACTTATCCAGGTTAGAACATGGAGAGGAACCTACTAGTTTGGATGATACACTACCAGATGCACAGTTGTTTTCCATCAGGAAATTCAATGATAACTTCACCGAGATAGTGAAATTACTATCCATAGGAGTGGCACCTCATGAATATAAAATCATTCAGAAAAAACAGTTGGTAGTTCGTGCTGTAGATTTTCAACTTATAGCTAGACAATTATATAAGATGGGAACAGATGAGATCTTGAGGAGATGTGTTATGTAGGAGGAAAGACCATTGATTTTAGCATAAGCACATGAAGGCATCGCAAGAGGACATTATGCAGTGAAAGAAACAACGCAGAAGGTTCTCAGAGCTAACCTATGGTGGCCCACTTTACATAAGGATGATAAGGAATACTACAAAACCTACGATGTATGCCAAAGGATAGGGAAGCCTTCTAGATGGGATGAAATTCCTTTAGCACCTCAGCTAACTTTACAGGCCTTTGAGAAATGGGCTATTGACTTTGTGGGACCTATCAACCCACCAAGAAGGCGCACCGGAGCTCGGTACATCATCATTGTTATAGAGTATTTGACCAGATGGGAAGAAGCAAGAGAAGTTAAGGATTGTAGTGCAACTACAGCTGCGTGATTCATCTTTGATGATATCATAACCAAATTTGGATGACCGAATATACTTATGAGCGATCAAGTTACATGCTTGATTAAAAAAATCATTGAAGCCTTGACTCAGGAGTTCGAATTTCACCATCATAAGAGCACACCATACCACCCACAGGAAAATGATACAGTCAAATATTTCAATAAGATCTTTGAGACAATGCTGACCAAGATTTGCAGTGTTAACAGAGATGATTGGGATTTAAGAATTCCAACAATGTTATGGGCTTATCGAACTACTTGCAAAAAGTTAACAACGCAGACTCCCTTTGAGTTAGCGTATGGCCTGGACGTAGTGGTACCTATGGAATATTTGGTTCCCAGTTTACGAATTGCAGCATTTACAGGAATGGATGATATTGGCATTGTTCAAGACAGCCTTGCGTAGTTGATGGAATTAGAGGAAGACAAATTTATTGCAAGATTTCATAAGAAGGTACAAAAATAATGAGAAAATTCTTACCATGATAGACATATCAAGAGGAAATCATTTAAACAAGGAGATTTGGTACTGTTATATGACAACAAGTTCATGAAGCATCCAGGGAAGTTCAAGACACATTGGCTTGGGCCATTCAAAGTTTCCCATGTTATAGAAGGTGGAGTTGCGCAGTTAAAGACTCTTAGTGGAGAATGGAAGGATAATTTGATAAATGGGAGCCAATCGAAGTTGTATTATGAAAACCAGTTGCCTCCTATCTCTCAATAAAAGCAAGGAAAGAAGGGTCTAGGTACCAAGTGCAGTTGAAATTGGGTACCAGACATAGAAAATACAGTTTGCACATGATAGGGAGGGACAAAGAAGAAATCACATGCTGCTCTGCGTAGTCTACAGTCAAAGCAAAACAAAAGGCTCAATCTTGCAGTTACTCGGGACGAGTCACATGTGAGTGTTGGGGGCCTGTTGGCCCTTGCTTATGTATTAAGGAAGAAAGAGAAGATTAAGGAAGAAGAAAGATGAAGTACGAAGTGCGCGGAAAGCACATAAACTGAGGAAGGGTCAAAGTGGTTAAAGAAGCAGAAAAGAAGGAATGAAGTAAGGAAAAGCAAGTCGTTGAAAGAGAAGATCAAGGAAGATAAAGCATCAAAGAATATGGATCGTGGACAACTCAGCAAGAAGAAGAATAAACCAACAGATTCTTTGGAGAACCTCGCAGAAAATAAGGAAGGACAGGCTGGAGAATCCTTGAAAGCATGGATCATGTGGACCTAGGGTTTTGGATCTAGGGTTTTGATACCTAGACTTTGGTCTAAGGTTGTTTGAGAGTCGTGAAATGCATAAATAAAGGTCTAGAAGAGTTGAGAGGGTTTTTGTTATTGTTGTTGATTATTGATTATTGTTGTCATTGTTATTGGTGATAGAAATATTGAGTCTATATTCTGGATCTTCAGTTGGGTGCGAAGATCAACCCTGCAGCTGGGTGCACAGGGAGGGGAGAGAAAGAGAGAGAAAGATCTGCAACTAAGTGTGCAGATAGAATTGTATGTTTTCATCTAATATATCAAGCAACGTAGTTCTGTGGACGTATCCCTAGGGAGAGGGTGAACCACGTAAATCTTGTTGTTCTTTTTGGTTGATGATGTGTTATTTGCTATCTGTTATACTGTTATTGCATGGTCGTTTTCCTTATTAAAGAGAAAATGTATAAGCTAACTTAGTGAAGCTAAGTAGAATATTGTTAAGGGATCTTTGGGTTATATTGTGTTTCTATTCTGGATTCACTTTGCATTTTATCTAGTTGCAGAAACATGTGTCCTGCAACCCCCCTATTGTTACTTAGAGTGAGACTTCATCTGCTTCGTAGGTGTTTTAGAAAGGGCCAGTAGTTAGGTCTTGTTGGTGCACTATTAGAGTTGAACCTTGGGTCTGCCCCTGTGCCAAAATTGCTCCTCTTAAACTCCTTTACACTTGGATATGTAATGTCGCTTGGATATCTCTTCTTAACATTGTTTTGAAGGGTTCCACTTGTTAAAACATTGTTGACCTTCATAGAAGTTTTAGTAGAGGTATAATGTAAGGAAACATTAATTCTTACAATATATGGTTAATGTTGGCCCTAAGGTATAAACCTGACTGCTAAAGGGAAAATCTAGGCCACCTAAAGTTTGTAATGATTGGTTTTTTACAAGTAGGTTTTGTTGGTAAGCTTAAGGACAGGTTTTCAAAGATGGTGCTCTAGTAGGACATGCCACACAGTATAAAAGTAGGTTCTCCTTTGCTAATGGTATGGGTATTAAATGAAAATTGAGGGTATGAAAAGAAAAACACAGAAAATAACAACAAGAAATGTAATGAATCACTTACTTTGTGAAAACTAAGACCTAAAATAATATCTCAAGACTTAGACAAACATCTAGATGCAAAACATTCAACAGGTTTCAAAAATAGTGCATCTTTTGTTGAACAATAGTTATATAACAGGTTGCATAATTAGCAAAGCATAAACTAAAAAAATAGATGAAAGAATAAGGAAATGTACATTTCACACATCACAAAATTTTCATTCAAGATAAGAATCAACACATAAATATTTGAGTAAGAGAACACAACTATCATCAACATATATTCACTAGGTAGAAAAATTTACAATTAAACTAAGTAGGTCCAAATCTTCTGTTGCTTCTAATTTCCTTCCAAAAACTCCCAACCCTTAAAACATGCAAAGATTTCATATTTAACAGAGTTGCATAGGTTCTCATCCATCTGGGACTGAGACCTAACTCTGGATAACTAATTGTAGAACAAATTATTAACTTAACTAAAACATTTGCATTGGAGTACAACATGTATACTTCACACTGGACTTAATCAACAAGAGTGGTTCATATCACACACAAAAAACCACTCATTTATTTAATCTAAAAGAATCCTGGAATTGATCAACTAAAAAATAATACTGTCTCTGAGACTGAACTGATGCATGCTTTGTATGAATTGTGATTGGCAGAAAAAACTAGGAGTGACAGAACAAGGTTCTGTGTCGATTCCTAGCATGCTTTCATGATGTTTGATGATTCTGGAGGGTAACCAACTACATGGGAAGATCTTCACTTGAGATACTTCTTCACTAAATTTCTAGAGCTTTTTATAACTGAGACCGAGACATAACTCTCCATCCATAATAGAGCCTTGGACGTTAAGTGCACTTATTTTTTACTCATCAGCTACCATCTGTAATTTTGAAAAAAATTGTTGCAAAGTTCGTTGGCCCAACGATCGTGGAGGAAGATGTGAAGTCAAGCATATAATAGGATATGATACAAGTAGATGTGGACTACATGGATGCATATGAAGTGGAGAGAGGAATCGAGAATGTGAGTGGAGGTGAGTGGAGGTGGCGTGGAATGACATGCGAGCGGAAGGTGATAGGTGGTGTGTGGTGAAATGAGGGTTAGATACATGGGAGGTGACAAGAGTATGAGTGGAATACATGTGTAAGGTGGTGATAGACATGAGTAGTGAGTGGAGGCTAGTGGAGGATAGATGGCGCGTGGTGAGAGGGGAGGTATTGGGAGGTAGTATGGCAGAATTCCGGAGGGGGAGGTAGGTGGTAAGTTTATTAGAGAGGGGGGGGTCCGAAATCATGAGGAGGTGCCATGTTAGGTGGGCCCAAGTGTGGGGAAACCTCTTTTTCGGAACCCCCCACCCGTCGTTAAAGGTAGAAAGTTTGGGGGGGTATGAAAGCATGTGAGGACCGTCGATATGGGGGAGAAGGCTACCACCTATGAAGAATAGGGTTGGATTTAGGCACCCCGTGACAAAACATACTTTCTTTATTCCTTTGGAATCCTAATCGCATGGGAACTGTCGATCTGGATTGAAGGCGAGATCCTCACCATTGAAAGTCGATCTAGTCATTTTTTTATGTTTAGAGCCCAAATGGCCTATTTTGATTCACTTATAGCTTCTGTGGAAGCTTACTGAGATTTCATTGGATTTATTAGACCTGGATATCTCTTGTATAGACAAAAACTTGGTGGACCTACAAATCTCCATTAGTGGAAAAATGATGAAATGTATTCAAAAATCAAACCAGACATGTGATCCTCTTTCAAGAAAGCAAAAAGATAGTGAATAATGAGCTAAGCAAGAAACCACAAAACTCAGAATGGATGGATGTATAGGGAAAAGGAGGGAAAAGGGTAGGGATGCAAACCTAGGTTATAACATTGGCTCCAATTGGGGATAGTAAGTCCCTGTGAGGTGCTAAGAACTATAGATCAATGCCTTGGGATTAAATAATTTCTCTTACCTTCCATCACTTACCTTTGTTTCTGTCTTCCGACTCTGTGCATCTGTTGTTGTCCCTCATCCATGCATCTTATTGAATTAAAAATATGTGACTACACCCCAGTTCCTTTGTTGGGATATGGAGTCTTTATTCACACACAACTAAGTAATCAACTGCAAAAATAAAAGGAAAGCATCTATGGTACAAGAGGGACTTTTCCTCATCCTTAAACAAAATAGTGTTTCAGGAAGCACCCATTAACTGGGCCTCCAAAGATATTCGTATCATCTAGATTGTGAAAGATAAATGTGTTATTGTCCATAACCTCAACCAACTTAAAAGTGCGAAACCATAGGTTGTCAAAGTTACTGTGCTTGGAATTATCATCCCTTCTGGCATCCCACCTCAAGACTAGGTCACCCTTTTGAAAGATTTCCTTCTTGGATTTCTTGTCAAAAGTTGATTTGATCTTGTTCTAGTATCCTTTTTTCCTCTAATCCAATGCTTCTGTCTTTTTTTGAACTTCTATAATTTGGAAGATTCTCCTTTGGATGTCATTTGGCTCCTCAATCTCTTCCTGTAAGAACTTTAGGATTGGTATACCAAGATGAGTGGTAAAATTAACGTCTATGCCATAAAAAATATGAAATGGCGAGGTTTCCAAAGACTTATTGGTGCTGATTTTTTCGTCCCATAAAGCATACTTGAGTTTAGAGTCCCAGGATTTCTTGTTTTTAGTCAAGAACTTCTTGATAATCCTGATGAGAGTTTTATTTGATGATTCTTCCAAACCATTCCCATGAGGGTAATAGGGTGTGGAATGTGTGAAGGAAATGTTATGACTACCACATAAGTCAATGATGGATTTAGACTTGAATGCTTGGGCATTTTCATTCACAAGCTTGCTGGGGCAGCCAAATTTGACAAAAATATTAGTTTACAGGAAATTCATTATCACTTTGTCAATGGCATTCATGGTGGGCCAGTAGTACCCTACCCTTAGGATCTTGAGAGTTGTGGAATTCCAATGTTGGTTTACTCCACATACTCCTTTATGAATTTATGTTGTGACTTGTTTGGCTTCATTTTCATCAAGGAATTTTAACAGGATGCCAACAGGATCCCTCCAATACAAGCTCTGGTTTGAAATGCATAATTTGATAGCCTTCAATTTTAAAGACTTGGCCTTTGTCTTCTTGACATCTGGTGGACATTCCAAATGCTGCAAAAAATAAATTATGTTTTTATATCAAGGTGAAGAGGAGTAGTTTTAAAATACCTGTAAGTTGTCTTGTCCAAGCTATATGAGGGGTGCATCTGATTGGGTGAATATTTGATGCAATTCTAGCACCTTACAATTTGATTCTGATAACAACTTGCCAAGTACTTGTCCTTTCATCATCTTGGTGGGATTTATGTGTAGGTCATACTCCAATATTTTGACAATCCACTTCCCTCTTTTTCCCTCACTGTCTAGCTGGACTAGAATCTCTTTGACATTACTGCTAGAAACAAAGGATGTTATGCTAGACTGTAACACATAAACCCTGAAGGCTTTTAGTGCTTTGACCAATGCATAAGCTTGATTCTCTAGTATATCATACTTCAGCTCAACATCTCAGAGAGATTTGCTAAAAAATGTTATGGTTTTTTCATGCCCTTCTTCATTTTTCTGCAGTAGCACAACAACAATGGTCTCCTCTGAAGAAAAAAATAAGATGAATAAATATTTGGTATAGTCAGGGATGGCTAATACAAGGGATTCAAATAAATCCTGTTTGATCCTTTAGAATGATGATTTTTCCTCTAGTGACCATTTTATCACAACATATTTCTTCAACATGTTAGTGATAGGCTTTAGAATTTTAGCAAAATTTGGCACAAAACGTCTAAAGAAGTTTATCTTACCAATAAAATACTGGACAAGCTTTTTTATTTCTAGGGATCCCAATCTCTTGAATGGCACAAACCCTCTTTGGATCAATTTTTATACCTCATGTTGATATGATGTGGCCTAGGATCTTTCCTTCTAGGATGGCAAAGTGAGACTTCCTAGGATTCATAGATATTCCATATCTCCTGCATTTCTTGAAAACCTACTCCAGATGCTGCAAATTTCCATCATTAGACTTGGAGAAAATGGTAATTTTATCCAAGTATATAACCATAAATTTTTCTTTTCCTCCCATGAAAGTTATGTCCATGGCCCTCTAAAAAGTGGCCCCTGTGTTCATCAGCCTGAAATGCATCTTGTCGTACATGAATGTTCCCCATGGGGTGGTGAATGTTGTTTTTTCTTTATCCTCCTCACACATTGATATATGGTTATAACTAGAGTATCCATCTAACAAAGAAATTTTGTGTGCACCTTACCACCCTCTGTAAAATATGATCCATCTTGGGGAGGGGGTAATTTTCCTCCAGAGAACACTTGTTGAGATTTCTAAAATCAAAACACAAGCGTATCTCCCTATTTTTCTTCCTTACAGGTACTAAGTTGGCCACCCAGTTTGAGTACCTAAATGGTACAATAATCTTGGCATCCACCATTTTTTTCAGCTCTTTCTCAATTATGGACATTAACATGGGATTAAATTTTTGAATCTTCTGTCTAAATGGCTTGGAGCCAGCCTTTAGGGGGATCTTGTGTTGGATGATGTCCGTGTAAAATGTCTTCAAATCTTCATAGGACCATGCAAAAATATCAACAAATTTTTTTATGAGACTGACATACCTATCCTTTTGCTCTGCAGCTACTGCTTTGGACAACTTGATGATCTTGGGATTCTTCGTGGTCCAAATATTGCAATATGTTATCTCTTCTTCCTGATTCTTTATGGCGGCTCCTTTGTAGACATCATTAATGTCAAACAACCTTTCCAATGGCACTAGTCCTCTTGGAATGTGATTGGTTTTCAGCTCCACAATGTCATGACCAACTATTGTCTTCAACAGATGAGATACTTGTTGATCTTCTAATTCCTCATTTTTTACCTTCCTTACTTTATTGATCAATTGAGATATTGGAGAATTCATCAATGGTGTGTAGAAATCTCTACATCTCTAGATCATCACTAAATACTTGTCAGTGCTTTACGTTGTCTTGTATGGTTGTTCTATGCCTAATCACCACCTGATATTTAATATTTGGGCCAATGGGAGGCCTGAAAGTGCTGGAAGCTAAGGCTAGAGAACGTGCCTTATGATTCTGCTCTCTGGGAATGAAGGAATTGTTAAATGCTAGAAAGAATTTATCGATTAGATCCCATACCTCATTTTTGTATTTCTTGAGCCTTTGTTGTTTAGCTTGATAGATGTATCTTACTTGGTTGATGATCAACACAGAATCACCAAAAACTGTTAGACAGTCAATGGTCATGTCTTTGGCAACCCTCAACCCCAACACCAAAGCTTCGTATTCAGCTATATTATTAGCATTTTCAAACTCCATCTTATAAGAGAGTGTGATTACCTCTTATGAAGTGGAAATAAGGAGTATAACTGCACCTAATCCTTCCTTATATGAAGAGCCATCAAAACACATTTTCCATATGTTGTTTTTTTGACCTGTCAGTGGCTGATGTTTGCATTGGCTAATTGATATTTCAGGTTCATCATCATTTAAATGAAAAAAAGATGAACCAGTCTCATCCTCAACAACATAAATGGGGTGATTTCTTGAGTTCTGGTGATCAATGGTAATGTAGGATAACCTTACCTCTTTGTATATCCTCTTATGTTCCCCTCCAAAAACAGGGATGGTGGCATAAGTGAGGTCCATTTGTAATGATCCTCCAACCTTCTTAGCCCAAGTTATGGATAAGAGAATACCAAACTTTGGGGGAATGTCAGCCACAATAATGTCCATAAATACACTCTTCATTAGTAACTATTCCAACGAAACCACCATATTCTTTATCAGTCCCAGAGATTTTACTTTCTTAGAATCAAAGGAGTATAGGTCTTGGTAAGGTTTGGTAATCTACAGACTTAGTTTTTCCATAACAACTTTGGGCATAACATTGTGTGAGGCTCCTAAGTCCATAAGACAATTATGTAGTATCTTGTCATGAACATTTAAAGATATATAGAATGGTGGAGAAGCGTTAGAGCCATCCTCAATGTGTGCACCCACTGTAATGGATAGGTTTTTATCCTGCAAACTGGTTACATCAAAACATACACTAAGAGAAGTTGGTTGCATAAATTTCATGATAGATTTTTTGAAAGGTTCATTCTTCATCAATTTTGTCAAAGGCACAGGGATCTTGATCTTTCTTAACTCATGTTCTAGGATAAAATAGGTTGGTGGCCTATCAAATTCCTTTATTTAAGGGGTTGCATGTTTGGATGAGGGAGGTTGCTGAGTTTTAGATGACATACCTTTAATTGGATTAGACTTGGGAGGAACTTCATCCTATTTGTTTTGATCAGAGGTAGTGGATTTGGGATCCCCTACTCTTGTCCTCAAATCATATTTCTTCTGGGGTTGGACTTGAATAACTCCCTCTTCCCCTATTTGATTATCAATTTGATTTGATAGTTGTGCTACCTCATATTCTTGTTGTGTTAGGTGTCTGGTATAATAATTTGTTTCATTGAAAAGAACAACTGTATCATCCACAACATCATTGTTGACATCCATCTCCTCAATTTGATTGTTTTGGAAAGGAAGCACTACCCTTTGTGTTACACATCAAAATTACTCACTTTGATAGTGTCGCAAGTGTCGTCATTACAAAGGTTGCAAGTGTCTCATTTTTCTCACAAGGTCGCAAGTGTCGTATGTTGCTCACAAGTGTCGCAAGAAAGCATGTTGCCATGATGCCTATGTCATGCCCATAACGACATAAGAAGGACACTTGAAACACCTCAAACATCTGATTTGGAAGAGGATAAATGAGCCAACAGGCTTG
>JASDQU010739515.1:66878-106470 GCA_032191745.1 Picea mariana | reverse complement strand
GGATAACGTAACCCACAAGTTAAAAGGTGACATTAATTAAAAGATAAGGTAATAAATATGGTTGATGAAGGGATAAGGTTTTAAATGTTTGGATAAGGTTTGGTGAGGGGGGAAAGGTTCGAGAGGAGGATGGAGGCATAAGGAAGGGGAGTATGGATTTGGAAGGCATTCATTCATTTGGGGTTTGTCGAGAGGAGATTTTGGGGGAGGAGCTTGGGGGGACTGATTTAGCAGTGAGGATTTACTGTGCACACCGTGGCTGAGAGGTTTGGGCACGGAGGGCTAGGACATCCGTAGATGTCCTAGGGCCAGGCGCACTGGTCGGCAGGGTGGCCGGTTTGGGAGTGTTGAAGCTGAGGATTCAAGCTGCAGCGCAAGCTTAGCATCAGTGACAGGTATTTTCCAAATTGTGAAATGTTTACTCAATTTTAACTTTTATGCAAATTATTAGGTAGATTTAACTTGTTATGCAAAGTGTGTTATGTAAAAATGTTATTTTATTTATAAAATTCTGGAATGAATATGCTGGAATAAGCAAATTTTTAGTTTTTTTTTGTTCTTTCAAAATTCCGCTCTGTTGTAATTTATAGTATCTTAAATGAAATTATGGTTGTTACACATTTTTATGGAATTTATTAAGCAATCAATGAAAAAAAGAGATTTTTCATCACAACTATGACATGGATACATTGTATAGATATTAATGTAGAACCTATAAGAAAATGAAGAAATACCGATGCAAACTTAAAACTTGCGTCAACCAAATTGTGTACTTTGAAAGAAAATTAGGGTTTATGGTTTACATGATGAATTGATTATGGAATAAAGTGGGTATGTGAGTCAAATTTGATCCTAGAAACCCTCCCGTATCATTAAGGCATGCAAATATTCTATCCATGACAAATTTCAGTGCATACGTAAATAGTTTGAAAACATTTCAACGTTGGCCCCATTCACAGGTCATTGTTGCCCGTGTCTAGTCCTAATACAATTTATGTTCCTTGTTCCTTGTTTCATGTTCCTCGTTCCTTGTTCCTTTTTCCTTATTCCTTGTTCCTCATTTCTTGACCATGGTGTATTCCCCAAGATCCATTATTTTTGTATAAAACATACTAATGGCATAAAATGTCCCACACAAAGACCAAATATCTGCTACATAAGTCTTTTGTATTTTTTCAAGGACTATGTAACGAATCCAAATTCTAAGAAGATTCAAATAAGACCTAAGAACCTTATGTTATTTCTTTAACCATGGGTGACATAACACTATCATTCAATAGTCAAATTATTACATTTCATTATCATGCATCATGTGTACTGAGGGCTTGAGCCACCACAAAGGAAACATACAAAGAATATTTGTCTGATGATCAGGATACAGTATTTTCCATTTTGAGGTTTGGAATAGAGATTTTTATTATATAATACACTATATTTCACCATATAATCCCTACACTCCTTGAAAACCATGTAACACCATTCAAATTAGACACATTCTTGCGATGAATTGGCTATACTATCGACGAACGTTTTTTGTCGATAGTATAGCTAATTCGTAGCAAGATTATTTACATTCGTCTCTCTTGCGATGATCTCAAGTGATGCTTGGATTCATTTCATATTTGTTTTATCAACTTGAAATTAAAATTTGATACCTTGCAAGCTAGTTGGACCTTGAGTCCAATAAAAATATGAAATTTGGAATCATTAACATATCTACTAGAACATATGAAAAATAGGGTTTATGGTTTACATGATGATATGATGATGGAATAAAGTGGGTGTGTGAGTGAAATTTGAGTCCATAAACCCTCCCATATCATTACAACATGAGAATAGTCTATCCATGTCAAATTTCAATGCATACAGAAACAGTTTGAAAAAATTTCAACGTTGGCCCCATTCACATGTCACTGTTGCCTCCCTCTAGTATTTTTATGGTGTTGATTAAGAAATCAACAAAAAAGAGATATTTTTCATCACAACTATGAAACATATACATTGTATATACATTAATGTAGAACCTGAAATAAAAATGAAGAAAGATTGACGAAAACTTAAAACTTGCGTCAACCAAATTTTATACTTTGAAAGAAAATTAGGGTTTATGGTTTACATGATGAATTGATGATGGAAGAAAGTGGGTGAGTGAGTCAAATCAGAGTCTAGAAACCCTCCCATATCATTAAGGCATGCATATAGTCTATCCATGTCAAATTTCAGTGCATATAGAAACTGTTTGAAAAAATTTCAACGTTGGCCCCATTCATAGGTCACTATTGTCGGTGTCTAGTCCTAGTACAATTTATATTCCTTGTTCCTTGTAAAATTCATTCGACATTACACACGTCCCCGCACTTTTATGGCGTTTATTAATAAATCAACGAAAAAAAGGGATTTTTCATCACAACTATGACATGGATACATTGTATATATATTAATGTAGAACCTGAAAGAAAATGAACAAATACCGATGCAAACTTAAAATTTGCGTCAACCAAATTGTGTACTTTGAAAGAAAATTAGGGTTTATGGTTTACATGATGAATTGATTATGGAATAAAGTGGGTGTGTGAGTCAAATTTGAGCCTAGAAACCCTCCTGTATCGTTAAGGCATGCGAATATTCTATCCATGACAAATTTCAGTGCATACATATACAGTTTGAAAACATTTCAATGTTGGCCCCATTCACAGGTCATTATTGCCCATGTCTAGTCCTAATACAATTTATGTTCCTTGTTCCTTGTTTCATGTTCCTCGTTCCTTGTTTCTTGTTCCTTATTCCCTGTTCCTCATTCCTTGACCATGGTGTATTCCCCAAGATCCATTATTTTTGTATAAAACATACTAATGGCATAAAATGTCCCACACAAAGACCAAATATCCGCTACATAAGTCTTTTGTATTTTTTCAAGGACTATGTAACAAATCCAAATTCTAAGAAGATTCAAATAGGAACTAAGAACCTTATGTTCTTTCCTTAACCATGGGTGACATAACACTATCATTCAATAGTCAAATTGTTACATTTCATTGTCATGCATCATGTGTACTAAGGGCTTGAGCCACCACAAAGGAAACATACAAAGAATATTTGTCTGATGATCAAGATATGGTACTATCCATTTTGAGGTTTGGCATAGAGATTTTTATTATATAATACACTACATTGCACCATATAATCCCTACACTGCTTGCAAACCATGTAACACCATTCAAATTAGACACATTCTTGCGATGAATTAGCTATACTATCGACGAACGTTTTTCGTCGATAGTATAGCTAATTCGTAGCAAGATTATTTACATTTGTCTCTATTGCGATGATATCAAATGATGCTTGGATTCATTTCATATTTGGTTTATCAACTTGAAATTAAAATTTGATACTTTGCAAGCTAGTTGGACCTTGAGTCCAATACAAATATGAAATTTGGAATAATTAACATATCTACTAGAACATATGAAAAATAGGGTTTATGGTTTACACGATGATATGATGATGGAAGAGAGTGGGTGTGTGAGTGAAATTTGAGTCCAGAAACCCTCCCATATCATTAATTCATGCAAATAGTCTACCCATGTCAAATTTCAATGCATACAGAAATAGTTTGAAAAAATTTCAACATTGGCCCCATTCACATGTCATTGTTTCCCACCTTTAGTATTTGTATGGTGTTGATTAAGAAATAAATGAAAAAGAGATATTTTTCATCACAAATATGAAACAGATACATTGTATATACATTAATGTATAACCTAAAATAAAAATGAAGAAAGACTGACGAAAACTTAAAACTTGCATCAACCAAATTTTGTACTTTGAAAGAAAATTAGGGTTTATGGTTTAGATGATGAATTGATGATGGAAGAAATTGGGTGTGTGAGTCAAATTTGAGTACAAAATCCCTCCCTTATTGTTAAGGCATGTTAATAGTCTATCCATGTCAAATTTCAGTGCATACAGAAAGTGTTTGAAAAAATTTCAATGTTGGCCCCATTCATAGGTCACTGTTGCCAGTGTCTAGTCCTACTACAATTTACGTTCCATGTTCCTTGTAAAATTCGTTCGACATTACACATGTCCCCACATCTAGTACTACAAGGGAGTATTTTTATGGAGTTGATTAAAAAATCAACGAAAAAGAGGGATTTTTCATCACAGCTATGACACAGATACATTGTATATACATTAATGTAGAACTTGAAAGAAAAACGAAGAAAGACTGATGCAAACTTAAAATATGCGTCAACCAAATTGTGTACTTTGAAAGAAAATTAGTGTTTATGGTTTACATGATGAATTGATGATGGAATAAAGTGGGTGTGTGAGTTAATTTGAGCCTAGAAACCCTCCCATATCGTTAAGGCATGTGAATAGTCTATCCATGACAAATTTCATTGCATACATAAACAATTTGAAAAAATTTCAACGTTGGTCCCATTCACAGGTGACTGTTTCCCATGTCTAGTCTTAGTACAATTTATATTCCTTGTTCCTTGTTCCATGTTCCTCGTTTCTTTTTCCTTTTTCCTTGTTCCTTGTTCCTTGACCATGGTGTAGTCCCCAAGATCCATTATTTTTGTACAAAACATACTATTGGCATAAAATGTCCTACACAAAGACCAAATATCCGCTACATAAGTCTTTTGTCTTTTTTCAAGGACTATGTAACGAATATCAATTCTAAGAATATTCAAATAGGACCTAAGAACCTTATGTTATTTCCTTAACCATGGGTGACATAACACTATCATTCAATAGTCAAATTGTTACATTTCATTGTCATGCATCATGTGTACTAAGGACCTGAGCTACCACAAAGGAAACATACAAAGAATATTTGTCTTATGAACAAGATATGGTATTATCCATTTTGAGGTTTGGCATAGAGATTGTTTTTATAGACTACACTAAATTGCACCATATAATCCCTACACTCCTTGCAAACCATGTAACACCATTCAAATTAGACACATTCTTGCGATGAATTAGCTATACTGTCGACGAACATTTTTCATCGATAGTATAGATAATTCATAGCAAGATTATTTACATTTGTCTCTCTTGCAACGATATAAAATGATCCTTGGATTCATTTAATATTTTTTTTATCAAATTGAAATTAAAATTTGATACTTTGCAACCTAGTTGGACCTTGAGTCAAATACAAATATGAAATTTGGAATCATTAACATATCTACTAGAACATATGAAAAATAGGGTTTATGGTTTACATGATGATATGATGATGAAATAAAGTGGGTGTGTGAGTGAAATTTGAGTCCATAAACCCTCCCATATCATTAAGGCATGCAAATAGTCTATCCGTGTCAAATTTCAATGCATATAGAAACAGTTTGAAAACATTTCAAGGTTGGCCCCATTCACATGTCACTGTTGCCCGCATCTAGTATTTTTATGGAGTTGATTAAGAAATCAGCGAAAAAAAGGTATTTTTCATCACAAATATGAAACCGATACATTGTATATACATTAATGTAGAACCTGAAAGAAAAATGAAGAAATACTGACGAAAACTTAAAACTTGCGTCAACCAAATTATGTAATTTGAAAGAAAATTAGGGTTTATGGTTTACATGATGAATTATGTAATTTGAAATAAAGTGAGTGTGTGAGACAAATTTGAGTCTAGATACCCTCCCATATCATTAATGCATGTGAATAGCCTATCCATGTCAAATCTCAGTGCATACAGAAACTGTTTGAAAAACTTTCAACGTTGGCCCCATTCACAGGTCACTATTGTCGGTGTCCAGTCCTCGTACAATTTCCATTCCTTGTTCTTTGTAAAATTCATTCGACATTACACACGTCCCCGCATATAGTACTGAAAGTGAGTATTTTTATGGCATTGATTAAGAAATCAATGAAAACGAGGGATTTTTCATCACAACTATGACACGAATACATTGTATATACATTAATGCAGAACCTGAAAGAAAAATGAAGAAAGACTAATGCAAACTTAAAACTTGCGTCAATTAAATTGTGTACTTTGAAAGAAAATTAGGGTTTCAACAAAAAATCTATATAAATGACAGACACGTTCATTGAAACTTCGTTGATGCAATACTATGACAACAATATTGATGAAATCTTATATGATCAYGATGGTATAAAAATGAAAGAGATTCTCTTGGTTTCAAGAATAATTTATCCTCTATTGAACAAGGCCAATGTGAAGGTGGAAGCTCATATGGCCCCTCCCCTCCCCCTCACATCACTCTCAATTGATCCCCAAAAKCCAATCTATAAAATAGAAAATAATCAAAAGCAACGTCATATTAAAATTCATGCATAGAAACTACAAAAACAAAACTTAATGAAGGTACATGAAATTATGTGTTTCTAAATGATATTTTTAGTCTACCACGTACTTTAGTATATTGGAAACTATTTTCAGGTTTTACATAATAATTAAACAACATGTAACATAGGATATAAAAATGTCACATAAAACTTAAAAACATGTAATTAACCCATGACATTATAAGTAAATTATTTTAAGAGAATAATTCATACAAATTAAAATATTATATAGTCACGTACCTAATCCAACCTCAACATCTATGTAATCATCCTTACTTTGTATCTTGATCTTCTTCATCGAACTCAACATCTGTATCATCATCCGGTTTAGAAACTATGTTGAAAGGATTGATGATATCATCATCGTCATCAATGTCATTTTCGAGCATATTTCATCGACATCATCATCAAGAATTGCAATATTGTCTCATACGCCTGGATCATGATCATCTTCGTCTTCTTCATCTGTCGACCCTGCATGATCTTCCATCATTGTCTGATCTGTACTCAAATCATCTTATTGATATTCAATATCATCTTCTTCCTGTAAATGAGTATACTTAATTGGCTTTCCTCTTGGATCATATCTAACAATAAATGACCAATCCCTCTCACCCGAAACATTTGAGTAAAAGACCTATTCACATTGGCTTGGAAAAACATAATGATCATGTCCTCTTTGAAACACCGTTGTTTTAATCAATTGAAATTCATTGGCATGTTGAATAACAGTTCTTTCGTCATCGCATTCATGCATCCGTAACCTATACCATTTGACATCGAACATAACTAATTTGAAGGAATTAAAGTCACACTTAAGTATATCATTTAAATACCCATAATATCTATTTTGTGATTCTCGGGGATGTCTGTCACTCCTAGAGGAAACATTAGTGACCTGTAATACTGCAATTATCCCACAATAAGAATTTTTCCTGGTTTCATTCAATTGTTTGATGTGAAATTTACAACCATTGCACCACATAGCCTTGTGGTGTTTCAACTGCAATATGCCAGATATGTAAAATATGCATTGTCAATTAATAAATTGACATATATATTTATATAACTTCGAAAGTATCTGAAAAACACAGTACACATGTAGTCATATTAATATAATCTAAAATAATTGAATAAAATGGGTGAATTTTCTTACCTGTCCATCTTTCAAACCATATGCTAAATTAATTTCCCTTTGTGTAGCATTGGCATCTCCGTTACGACGAGCTTCTCTAACCAATTCAGACAGTCGTTTCCATGATAGCCTACCTCCATTATGTTTTTTACATATTTCAATCCATACATTCTTCCAGTCAAGATTATTTGCAATGTATAAATGCAGTGCATCCCACTCTTGAGAAATTGAATCAAAAAATCATAATTCACCAATATTAAATATTAGTTATAACGTCCAATATGCAGGTTATAAATATTAATAATTTATGAAATAAATTATATTAATATATTAATGAGTATGATCATATACACAAAAAATGAAGCTTTATGTGTATTATTAATATAAATTTCCACAATTATTATTAATATATTACCTCTCATTTTTTTCATTCTACCTTTCCCCAACAGATGCTCCTGATCTTCAATTTTTTTGATGGAGTTCACATCCCAAATGTGATCCACTACATGCATAGTTGGCATTGTTAATTTAGGAATATACTGACTAATATACACCATGGATTGATATACCATATATACCTCCACCATAGAACCCTTAGGACGTGCTCTTTGTCTAACCAATGCCTTCAATGATTTCAAGTGCCTCTCCACCATCCACATTGACCTTGTATGAACAGGTCCACAAACTTCAATCTCCTTAACTTGGTGTATGAGGTAGTGTTCTTGTGCATTGAAAAATGTTGGAGGTATGTACTTTTGCATTTCACACATTAGATGAGGAATTTCTATCTTCCAATACTTTATATCATCTTCATGGATTTCTTTCAATGACAACCATCTACATGAGATCATGACACCAGAAAATAACATTTTTCAACATAACATAATATAATATATTACATTACTAGTAAAACACTTGTCATTATATGAGTACAACAATAATTTGAAAGAACATTTTTCATATAAATAACAACTACTTATGTCATGTATTTTCCAAGATCATATATAACTTGTTTGACGTTGTTGTCAAAGTCGTTTGGGAGAGATAGCGGTAGAACATATTGTAACAAAAACATGAATCGTTATTTGTTTCAACCAAAGTTGACAAGAAAAAATAAAATAAAATAAAATATGTATAAGGCCAATATATATAAATATGTATACCAACATTATTACCTTAATGAAGGTATGCCAATCATGTGTTTTTACCCCACCAAATTCACCTTTCTTCGTTAAGATATTATTTATGTTTGAAGCAAAACTCGTAGAAAATTCAATTCTTTGAATGACCTCTTTTACATCATTGCTTTGTTTCTCTGTTAATAACCATGGAAGGTTATTTCGGTCTAGTACTCCATCTTATCTATTTGAATATCGGATCACACTTCGCATTGCATGATTGTCTTCCTGAATGTCAGTACAAATTTTGACAATTTTTTCTTTGTCCCTCCTACCATCTATGATTCGCCATAACGTTTCTGTCACATTTGTTGGAGTTACTTCACACACACCTAGGATTTATTTTTCCTAAGGTTATTCCTTGTTTATTAGTCATAATTAGTCATTATCCAGTCTCCTATATTTTAGGGGAGAATATTCCACCTGGAGAATATTCTCTTTCAGTTGACACTTCATTTTGACTAGTTGAGTTGAGTTTATATGTTGCATTGGTTTTGTCACCATGCAACATTGGGATCATCACCAACTCACTACTCTTTGTTCAGTCAGTTAACTGAAGACTAGTTGACTAGTTAACTCAACTAGGTGGCAGTTCACTCCCATAACTGCCTTAGAGACTAGACTAGGTGGCAGTTTACTCTTGTAACTATTGGTGTGTGTCCAGATCAATATAGGCCACCACTATGGCTCATTAGTTACTCATTTATCCTATATATATTGTAAATTATTCACTCTTTGAGTGTGGAATACGGTTAATGAGAATTCTTCCATTCTTTCTATCTTGCTTCTTCTTTCTCAAATTCTCTTTGCAAATGTGTGTAGTATTTTCTAGCTAGATCTATTATGTGCAGGTTCAACACATTTACATGGTATTAGAGCCGATGGACTACTAAGAAAAATCTACACCAAATCATTTTTTGCAGGTACAAAAGATTGAAGACAACAAAAAGATGGATTATTCATTGGAAGTACTTCTCACGCCTCATAACTATTTGGAATGGAAGACAAAATTTTTGCTTCATCTTAGATGCAGAGGCTTGTACCAAATAAATATGACAATGGAAGTAGAGCCTGATTCTTTTGATGAGATAAATGACTTTCTCAATAGACAAGATATGGCCATAAGAAGTATTGACATGTCTGTTTCTCCCGAACTTTTCCATCAAGTATATGAAGAATCACAAGGATTAACTCCAAACGAATTATGGACCAGATTGGAGGTTCTATTTGGGAATAAAGAATATTTTGAAGATTTCATGCAGGAGGTCGAACAGATAGAGCCAGAAGAGAAGCCATCAGAAGATCAAGTGTCTTATTATGAAGAGTCTTCTACAAAAGTATTTGCAGAAATTTATATTCCATTAATTGAAGATGATGTCTAATCCATTTCATATTTGTTTTCTAAAATTCATGTGGAATATATATGGCATGAATCTTAGGAGTCACATGCAGACACTTTTGCATGCACCATCCATGCATCTCAAGAGTAAAAAAGGGAGTTGCGCACATTAGACATCATTATGGTATTTTATGAGAAAAATTTGCAGAAACAAATTGGATATTTGAATTCCTCTTGGGAAAATATCCAATTTCAAAAAAACAATCGTCCAAAATGGAGTCCGGAAGGTGAATTTATGATCGTTTTAAAATCAACAAAATTTCAGCATTTTTCTGGAAACAGCCACCCAGTTTTCAAAATTTCATCCAAAATTTATTCAGAAATTATTCATTACAAGAAGATAAAATGGATATGTGTGGAAATATTAATGATGCATATACTTCATCAGATCCATGCAGACATCTACATCTTCAACAAAATCTTCAAAGAGCACAAACTTGCACAGTTGTGAGGTCTTCTTGGAGTGAAGGACATGGTTGATTAGCAACTGCCTTTTGTTCCTTATCATTTTTTATTTTATGCATTGTAATTTGAGGGGGGGGTTTGTTCCCATGAGGTTTTATCTCTTTCCTTGTTTATTTCAGTGTATCTTTTGTATTTGGGTACCTAACATGGCCTCGTAGCCGAGATGCATTCTTTATTTTCACCATAGTGATGTTCAGGGGGGGTGTTGGAGTTACTTCACACACACCTAGGATTTATTTTTCCTAAGGTTATTCCTTTTTTATTAGTCATAATTAGTCATTGTCTAGTCTCCTATATTTTAGGGGAGAATATTTCACCTGGAGAATATTCTCTTTCAGTTGACACTTCAGTTTGACTAGTTGAGTTAAGTTTAGATGTTGCATTGGTTTTGTCACCATGCAAAATTGGGATCATCACCAACTCACTACTCTTTGTTTAGTCAGTTAACTGAAGACTAGTTGACTAGTTAACTCAGCTAGGTGGTAGTTCACTCCCGTAACTGTCTGAGAGACTAGACTAGGTGGCAGTTTACTCTTGTAACTACTAGTGTGTGTCCAGATCAATCTAGACCACCACTATGGCTCATTAGTTACTCATTTATCCTATATATATTGTAAATTATTCACTCTTTGAGTGTGGAATATGGTTAATGAGAACTCTTCCATTCTTTCTATCTTGCTTCTTCTTTCTCAATTTCTCTCTGCAAATGTGTGTAGTATTTTCTAGCTAGATCTATTCTGTGCAGGTTCAACACATTTACAAAATTCTTCCCGATATGCATTGTATCAAACAAATGAGCTATTTTTATCTCCTCATAGTAAGGAAACCTCATGAATTGAGTAGGATAACATTTCATTCCTCATGGAAGCCCATTATTAATACCTTCATTATGATTGCAGCCTTCATGAAGCATAAAATAAATCACAAAAATAATTATCAAATACGGTAAAATAAATTCAATGATTAAAATAAGCATTCAAAACATTACATGATCTATGATACATAATTAAATTGAGTACCTTGACGATTTCTATTATATTCCAACCTCCATAGGTGAGGTGTCATTATTCGTGGTTTTAAACCAGTCTCTTCTTTCCCATTGAAAATATGTTTTTCAATAGTATGATACATATGGTTCTTAGGGAGGAGGTGCCTATACTCATAAAACACCAGCTTTCCTTAACTTTTTGAATGACGATACTTCATCTTAGGGCCACAAACTGGACATGCAAATTTACCCTTTGTTTGAATACCTGCAACAAATGGATTAATCCCAATTATACGATGAGATTATTTAAAAATTAAACATGCACCATGATAACATTAAAAAAATATATAGTATTAAAGAGCAATATTAGAATACTACATACCACAAAAATGTGTTAGTCCAAGGGCATCATGAATTGTCCATAAACGTATTCCACATAATTTAAATTTCTTCTCCTTGATTGGTTTAGATCTGTCATACATTATGATGCCAACCCATAACTTTAGTAGCTCATCGATAAAAGGCTCGATATATACATTCATATCTTTAACCTGGTACTTACCTAATTGTTTTAAATTACACATAAATACTATAGGAATGATATCATGTAATATATATAAGTAAATAAATAAACAAAATATATTATGCAAAAATTGAAACAAATGAAAATGTTACATTCAAAAAATTAATGTAAACAAATACCTGGAACAATCATTGTCAGCATTATGTGCTCCCTCTTTATTGACATCCAAGGAGGAATGTTATTGTTGATAACAAAAATAGGCCACACTGAGTAAATATACCTAAGCTCTCTGAATGGATTAACACTGCCAGTTGCCAATGAAAGACTAACATTAAGAGGTTCATCTTTGAAATCTGCCCATTTTTCCTCAATTTCCCTAAATGTAGAACCCTCGGCAGGCATTCGAAGAAAACCATCTCCACTTCTGTTGCGTGCATGGTAATCCATAAATTGTGCTATGCTTTCACACCTGAACAATCCCTACAACGTGGAATTATGGGAATATGACAAGGAACCTTTCAAGGCACCCTTTTTGTTACTTTATCAGTTTGATATCTAGTGATAAGACATTGCGGACATTCTGTTTTCGAAGCATGTTGTCCATAATATATAATATGATCATTAGGACATGCATCTATAGTTTGATAATCCAATCCAATGTCTTTCATAATGGCATGCAAACCTCGATATGTGTGAGGTAAAATATTTGACGATGGTAACAAAAATTCACCTAACAATCTACAACATAACAAATAAATAGTTAATGTAAAGAATATTAATCATAAAAATTGAATTCTTATTTTACTCATTAATTAACACTAAAAACAAATAGAAAAAAATCAACATTTATGTATAATATGAGATGAAACATATTACATACCTTAGTATTTGTGTCATACAAGTGTTCAACAAATTATTCATAACCTTTAAGTTCACTAGAAACAATGTAGCGGAGAGAAGATTTTCTCTTGATCCTTCATAAAGTCGTTTATTTTCCTTTTCTAATAGAGGCTCATCATAAATACCAGCATTGTCCCCATCCTCATCCGATTGCGAAAACAAATCTTGGATCATTTGATTTGTCCCATCATCTTCTTCCATGAGATCATTAACTTGATTTGTCCCATCATCTTCTTCCATGATATCCTCATTTTCTTGGTCATGATGTTCTTCATCTTGTACAACATCATCTCTACTACTACTTGGTGCAATATTCTGCAGAAAGTTAGAGGGAAACTCTAACTTTATAAGTACAACCAATCATGCAAAATTAGTGTATACTATAACAAACATTCAAATAATGTATATATATATATATAATTTTATATAAAATTGACAATATAAAAATAGATAATGAATATATAGCTAATTACCATGGGATGATATTCATTCGATCCGCCATCAATGTGTCCATATTTACTACAATGTTTTGTAGTTTTTTCTATTAAAATTCTTACGGGACGTATGAGGCAACATTTTTGCAAGGGCAATAACATCTACCATCACCCTTTTCACCCACTTTACTTTTTTCCCCACCTCTAACTATATTCTGCGACATTCTTCCGCACAACTCCGCACAAAAATACCCTTTCGAAACCGTCGTTGTTATAGGAAGATTGTGTAGAATCAGATCTTCTCACTGAGAAGGGGGGGGGGTGAATCAATGACACAACAATTATATCAATTTTTCATTTATTAATGAAAACAGAATTTTGACACAGTATTTTATCATGGAACCCAAATGGGAAAACCACAAATTCTTTTCTATTAATTGCAAAATTTGTGTTACATGTTACATAGAAGGAATATGTACTTTATCTTTGGTCAACACCAACTGATTAGGATGAATCCACACCCTATTTTACCAGCACCAACTGGTAAGAGGTTATGACCCCCTTGTTTAGTCAGCTACAACTGAAAAGGAAGCACCAACTCTCTCTGCAGGCACCAACCTGCCCTTGACATGTTATAATTTTCTTTTAATATTCTTATAGCATATGACCAATGACGGTGACCGAATGATAAGCTTGAACGAGTGCTTGAGCACTTTTACCAAATCAAAAGTCATGATTCAATCCCCTGACAAGATGGATGGCTGATGGGATTTCCGTGTTTATGCCTTCGAGTCTTCATAACCTCCAACTCTCCAAAACTGTTGAAAATGTAGAACACCTGATGCGTGTCCCTTTCGGAGTTTCGACGTTTGGGAATTTGTGCTTTTAGAGTATTTTCTTATGATGCAAAAACTCTTGAGATGAAAACTCTCGACATGACATATACTTGCTAATGTCACAAGAAGACTTGAAACGTACCGAATACCTACCACGTGTCATTCAAATACATGGTTTGCATGTGCCTGAAATGCCATATTAACTTGACACTTGTCAGTGTCTGAGTATGCCACGTGTCCTTGCTTACATGGATCTTGCTGACATGGATGCACACATCCTGACTGACATGTCCTGCTCTCGTGGTCTATCGACTTAGATCTCTCAATGTATATTTGATTGATGACTAATAATGATGAGGAAGATGGAGTTGTTGTTTCAAATCTATCTCAAAATCATATTGTTGATGATTATATGCAGAAACATTCATATTTGCCATTAGGATTTTATCTTGAAGTTCCCATTTATGATGAATATAGTGATGATGAGAAAGAATTCAAAGTTTATGAAGGATTGTTGACTAATGTAATATCATCTAGTTCTACTTTTCAGCAAATAGATGATCAACAATGTATGCATGCTATGGTTGATGATAGTTATGAGTCTGTTGTTAAAAATTCCAATGAATATCTCTTTACTTTTGACACATCTTTCAAAAATATCATTGTTGGGAAGAGTAATTCGCAGTTTTGTCATGATATATATTCTAAGACTCATCTTTCATTTGATCATTATGGATATAATGATGTAGAAGATCAATAACATATCTCTTCTTTTCTCTCATAAATTGTTAGTTGTAATGGGCCACCACATCATAGTGATGGATCCAAGTCATAGAAATATGGCAAAGGAAAACAGAAAGGATTACGCGAGAAATTGATAATGCATGTTTCTTTGTTAGTTGTTGAGCAACAACAAGTTTTGTACAAATTTCTAGATCCAGTTGCCACTTATATGGCAATGTTTTTCAGTGATGAAGTTTCAGCTATTGCCATCTTTAAACCCAAATTTTTGGATTGTAAGTATGATTTCAAAGATTATGATTCACATGCTATAGTCCATATGTTTGTGACTTTTCATAAAGTTGGAACGAAATTTCAAGTTGTTAGTTAATTACTTACTTGTCTACATTGGAGATTTAGTTTCACTTGATTAGTTTGCTTCTGTTTATTAGAGGTAGGAGTAAGAAAGAGAATAAGCTTGCCATCTGAGAAGGTATATTCTCTTCATTTTTTTGGTTTGCAGCAGTATAAGACTCCATCGCCCAGTGGAATAGGCCTTATAGAGTTCAAGATTTATATTTTTGAAGAATGATTTGATCTCAATAAGAAGAGGAGGTTGCATGGTTTCAAATTGAGTGGAAATGCATCCGAAACTACTATGTTCTTGGAACCTCACAGGGAGGTTTCCACCCCCAATAGGAGCCAGATGTTTTCTCCCAAATAAATTTTTTATTATTTGAAGTCTTAGGTAATAGGTTGAGTCTTTATTTTGCCTTAATAATTGAATAAGTGGGTCCATTATTTGATTCCCCTAGGAAGAAGACTACTATACCTCCTTCTAATTCCCTAACTGAAGTACCACAGTCTTCCCAAGCCCCTGTTTCTCAAAATCCACCACCTGTTATAACTTCTAAGAGGAATAAAGGGAAAGGTAAGGACAAAGAGATCATCACTGAAGAATAACCTGAGCATCCTATTGAACTTCCTCTAGTAGAAATTGATGATCATGTACAATGTGTTCCAGTCAATATCAGTCCACCAGTTTTGAGGAGATCATCTCGAAGGAAGCACAAGTTGATTGAAGAACCTTAGGAGAAAATTGTTGTTGAGAAACAGTGAAAAATACCTATTGAACCTTCACCTATGGAGGTTGATGATAACATCTATATCATTGAAGTTAAAACAGGAGTACCTTCCCCTAGAAGGTCATCCAAGAACAATATTACTATAGCTAAGCAGTCTCATAAGGAAATTGAACTCATTAATCCAAGAACCAAGCTACCCAAGTTGAAGGTATCCCCTCTAGAAAAAGAAGAACTTAAGGCCAATGTCCAGTTAAAATAATAACCTTATAAACCGTTGGAGCTATCTCCTGAAGTCATGTCATCCAAGAGAAGAAAGGATAAGTTACTTGCAACCCAGGAATAAATCAAAACCCTCAAGGAGAAAAATCAAGTATTGAAGCAAAAGAATGCCACTTTGAGTAGACACCTTACTACTCAAATGGGTGAGTTGGTTGAAGACAGATACTTGGAAAAGAGTATGTTGAGTAAGAAACACTTGGCCATTTTTCTGAAAGAGACCACTTCACCAAGTTCTTCTAAGCAAGATGATTGATGAGCAAAGGTGTTTTAAAACTTTTGTGACCAAATTTTGTTGAATGATGATGAACATGTTATACTTTAGATATATACTGCTCATATTTTGTCTTCAAGGTTATTGAACATGGATCATTTATTTTTTCCTATACTAAGCTGTAAATTTTGGTTCTTGAGAAATATAAGGAAAGTAAGTGAAGGATTTTGATGATTGCAAGTTCAGAATACTTGCAAAGAAGGGTCATACAGTATGATAGGCTATTAGTGCAACTCATAAATTCATACATTGACTCATACTATGTTTTGGTTCTTGAGCTAAGGGTAGAATAAGGTTCATATGAAGTTGAATATTAAGAGAGATTTCCAGACTTCTTTCATCAGTGTTATAGTGGAAAGCTATATATGCAGTATCATTACAAGCTCTCAAACTTGTTTTATGTTTTGAAGTCTTATGAAGGTGCATGAAACTTATATTGTGATTAAGAGAGTATGAATGCAAGATTATTGGGATGAAGTCTGAGTAATACTAATAATATTAATAAATGACAATGGTATGTATTCAGATCAAGCAGACTCCTAACCTTCAAGACAAATTTCAAGCATTTTTTCAAGTTGTTTGTGTTATAGAAAGATTTGCTTCACCCTATGCAATATTGCATCGAAGGCCTTCTTCCATTTCCCTATGAATACATTTCATTCCTTTTTGCAAATCCCATAGATAAAAATACATTTTTTCCACATATATGCACCTTTCTTACTATAAAACATGTGTATACACAGGTTTCACCACTACAGCCCGTGTACATCAGGAAATGTGCCCAAAAATGAATAATTGTGTCGAGTTTCCATGTCATGATAGGAGATCAATGATCCTTGGTTTTATAAACCTAATTTTCACCAAACATACTTACTTGACATCAGGCCATCCCATATGCCTTCTTTTCCAAGCCAGTATTGAACAACTCTGGTTAAAATACCCTCTTTATAAAGGCCCATGCGCCCTGCTTCATTACTGCAAGCGTGTACACGCTAGCTACTCCAATATAGCCTGTGTGTACCTACAAAAGCACGAAAAAAGGAAAGTTGTTGATGGAACACACAACTTTGGGCAATTTAACTAAACCTTTCGGCCATGCATGGCCAGTCATTCGACCAAATACCTAGATCCTTCTAGCCTATAAAAGAAGGGGTAAGGGTCCCATTTGAAAGGAGGAAAATCATAGTAAAGAGACTATACCCAATTGAGCATTCTCCTTGTCCCAACCTTTAGCCATCCTTGTGCAAAGAGAAGTATAGAGAAAACAAGTTGGAGGATAGTTGAAGAGGATCCCAGGACCAGGTTCATGGAGCAGTGGCCGACTTCATCATTGTAAGTTGCTTTAGTGAAGTTAATAATAAAAAAGTACTTTTCCCATCCAACCATATGAGGTTTTCATTGTTTATTGCATACATGTTGATTAAATATCTAGCCCATTAATCTATAGATCAAATGCATGTGGATTTCTTTGTTTGTCTTTTTTGAATGCAGGCCAGCCTTGGGAGGAGAGTTGCAGTCAAAGAGCGACCAAGCATGAAGAGGGATCGATATCAAATGCCCTAAATAAGGTATGTTCACTTGATCTTCTTAACTATGTATTTTCTTAAGAATAATGGGGATTAGGTCCAGGATGACGATAAAAGGTAGGAATCTTTAGGTATTTTCTGCATGCATGATAAAACCCTAAGTGCTAGTCCGTAGAGGGATTTCCCACTCACAACAGAATTGGCAACCATATTGGGGACTTCTAGGGTTTCTAGGAACATTTTTTCTTGGGTATTTTTAAAAATTGGTTTCATTCCTTGTTTTAAAGTTTCTGCAAAAGTCTGAGCTAGCAGAGATTCTGGTCTTCCATACCATTTATCTCTGTTTCTTTGCTTGATTGAATTTTTTTGTTCTTCGAGACCCACAGAGGTACACATGGCCTGTATAAGGTTTGCACGCATGTACCTATGCCCTACATTCACATAGCCTTCATGTACATGCTAGTGGAGGAAGTGTCAGTTGTGTGTATGATTTCAGAAAATTTCTTTTAGAGAGGCAGTCATCCTCTCCCCTATCAGAAGTAATTCTTCTTAGGGGTTTTATGGAACTCATTCTAGTCTTTTTTGTTTGTCATTTATAGCTTAGGTTTCACCTCATATTGGTTTGTGCTATGAAATTTTCTTTGAATTATTTTCTTTTTTCTATCTAAGAGAGTTTCTGAGTCTTCAAGAGTGTCTGGTCCTCAATACCAGTAGTCTCTTTCAGTGCTTGATTTATTTTATTTTCATTTTTTGAAGATTTGCAGAGGTACACACGGCCTACAGAAGGTCTACACACATGTACATGCGCTCAGACCTTACATAGATCACGTGCACATGCTCACTGTTGAATTTTCAGTAGCGTGCCTGTTGAGAAAATTTTTGTTTAAGGAGGGGAAGTCATCCTTTCCTTTGTCAAGAGTTAAACCTCTCAGGTTTTTTGGTCTCTGTCATAGTGGTCAGTAACTTAGGTTTGATCACAATAATAGCTTTCTTTGTCATTAAGAAGTTTTCCTCAAAATTTTCCTTTTATAAGGTTTTTAGGCAAGTGTGAGAGTCCCTTTTTAATCTACTTGTGTGTTGTTTTTAGAGAGACTCTTTGTGATCTATGCTTAGGCCAGAGGTTTTCTTGCTCCTTACTTGTTGATATTTTTCCTTTTTTCTTTGTGAGCATTAAAATAAATAAATAAATAAATATTTTATTTCTTTGTTTGGTTAAATAGTGTTGGTTTTCATTAGTAACTAGGGAAATTCTTTGCTTTCATAAGTTCTTGACGGTTTACTTATAAGATAAGTAGCTCGTAGTCGAGTGAAATCCTGTTTTGAGTCTGTTGTTCAAAGATCTTAGAAATTTTTAGTTTGAAAAGTTGATTAAGATTTGAGTCAAGAAGAAGTTATTTTGTTTCCATCTTTCTATTTATTTTTCTTTCATCTTTCAAACATCACTAGTTTCACTTTCATAACCTTTGACTTAAGACAAGCCATAAAAATTAACGCTAAATCTAAAAATAATTAGACTTTTTATGTTTGTAGGGTCAACCAACTATTTTAGGGTTAGGGCCTTGAATTAGGTTGGAGAGGAAACTCTTCAAGGCCATTAAATCAAACATTGGAGTCTGAGCTAGGGAGTGTTAAAATTCCAGTGTTGTGAAAGTTATCCAAGACCCCCCTCTAACATAGGCGCTAAACACGAGGTCACGTGTGGAAATGTAGTAGAGATAACCTCTCCAAATCCATACCAATAGTAGTGGAGAACACATATAGAGAGCTTGTCTTGGGATTCCATCGATTGCATTTGCCACAGAGATTCATGGGTCTCGAATCCATTCGAGGTCCTTAGTTGTATTCTAGACCACTTGATTTTGATACCCTTGATAGGTTTCAGGCTTGATATCCTTCTCATTGTGGTCTACCCGACTATCGATTGTACCCGCCTGGTGACTATTCATGCGCTAGCAACCTAGTTGCCTATTTTTTTAAGGGACATATACAGGTGACTGCGAGGGTATACCATGGTACCTAGGACAGAAATCAGGCCACACTTTGTAGAGTATACCTAGAGGGTTCTTCCGTGTTCGAGTTTCACTTTCACCGGTAATTTTCTCTAGTGTTGGTTGTTGTAACTGTTCTTCCAACTAGTTTAGTGTTTTCTTGTTTTATCTTGTAGGGACTTTTCTAGTGTGTGTTGTTTTTGAATGAATAGAAAACCCTAGTGTGTCTTTGATCTTCTCACACAGTGGAGGATCACGAGCTCCACCAATCATGAAGGCTTCTTGGCCTTCCACCGGTTACACTGGAGCCACCCCCGCCACCACTAAGGCGAAAGATGGACCAACAAGGGTCTTTTGAAGCGACTGGGTCACCAAAAATCACACCTGACCAACCTCTGTTAAAGGACCTTTCGACACCTTTAAAGTGGATGGTAATGGAGGTAAATCCTGTCTCTTCTTCTGGGAATCCTGATATTCCCGTCACGGTTGTCGTTACAGGGGGTGTTCCACCTCCTACCCCACTATCACCAGTCAGAGCCACCATGGTCTCGACTGCCTCTACCTCGAGCAGTGGCCTAATCCCATATTTGGTGAAGGATACTACTCCTTTCACACAGAATGTGACAGGCCCTTCATTCTCATACAGGATGCCTAGCATAGGTACCAGCCCTGTACTATCTTACTCCACTTTACAGACTTTAGGTCTGGGGGCAGAGAGATCTAACGCTCCTCTGCAAGGACCCATGGGGGGCACTTCAGCTCCTTTAAATGATTTCCCTTACGGAGGAGGTCATATACCTCCTTCATCCCCTTCACTCAGTAGTACCCACCAGCAATCCACCAAGACAAACACACTCCATAGTTCAATTGGAGTAGGGAGTCAAGGACCACCTTCTCATAATATGTCGGTAGGGTCGACACCATTTTATTTGTTCAGTGCATTTGGTAACAATGCTTTCTTGTCAGTTGCTTTCTCGACCGGGGGCAACCCCAATTATAGCCAACCTAATCCTATGCAGGGTACTATTCCTGGATAGGGGGAAAACCCAGGAACTTCTTCTGCATCAGGACCTTGGAATTCTTGGCAAGGATCAGTTCCCTCATTAGGAATGTCGATCTGCAACAATTCTTTTCACAACCAATGGAACCCCAGACAAGGTGTTATGCCTATGCCCATGGGATCGGCATGGGGAAACCCTTCCCAAAGTCCTCCAAATGTAATGCACGCCCAACCATCTACGTCCTATTTCAGGAATTAGCCGATGATGTCTCCTCACACACAAAATCCATACGCTGGTCATGGCCATGGTTTTTACCAGAACCTCGGCCAACAATGCAACTTTTCCTGGAAACTTGGTGCCAGCCAAACTCTAGGCCCCTTTTTCCATGGTTATAAGAAACACCAGCCAAAGATACCTTTCTTGGAAAGCTTACATTTTCTATACTTGAAAAGATTGTTGAATGACCCCATCTGTCACGATCCACGTTGGACTCCTATGCCAACGAAATTGCCTTCGTACATACCAAAGTTTGAGGCCAAGCCTAAAGAAGATCCAAGGGATCATGTGACCACCTTCCATCTTTGGTGCTCATCTAATTCATTGAAAGATGACTCCATACAATTGTGATTTTTTCAATGCACTCTCATCGGGAGTGCTGCAAAATGGTGCATCGTGCTTGATCGCTCGAGATATTCTTCCTTCAACGAATTGGAAATGGAATTCCTAAATCATTTCCAATTACCTATGAGATATGATGCCGACACAAAATTGTTGGCCAATTTCAAACAGACAAAAGTGGACCATAACTCTGACCACATCCAAGAGTGGAGACACTGAAAGAGTTCGATTAAGGTACCAGTCCCACCATCATTCATGCTTGAGTGGTTCCTTAAGTATTTGGTCCCACAACTATCCAAAGACGTCGCAACGTTGGGAGTGTTTTTCGAAGATTATTCCATCATGAGAGCTCAACATCTTGAGATAATTTATTCTCAGTCTGGTTTACTGTACGAGGTTTTTCTCGATGCACCACGATCCATACTTGATAAAACTAGACAGAGAGTCAGACCACATGCTGATGGTATTGTAGGTTCAGCACAAACCAAGCCCACTGAACAACTGACAAAAAAAATGTAGCAATTGTCTATACAACATACAACGGCCAGCCAAACTACTATTTTGGCTGCTCCCCCTACCCAAACATTGGATCTACATAGTGTGCAATCGACAAATCCAAAGGCCACCCAACAACCTGATGGAAAGAAAAAAAAATGAAAGAAGGGTAAGGGGGATAAGAAACCCACTAATAATGTTGGTGGGGGAAACACTAAAAAATGGAAGGTGAAGTATCCATGTAACCTATGCGTGGAGGACCACCTGACCCACCAGTGCCCTCGGCTTGCAAAGGCTTAAAATTTTGTGACACAACAACAACCTGTTGTGTTAACGAATCCATTCCAACACGAGAAAAACCTAACCCAAGCCTTTACAAGTCGAAAGGGGGTAGTCAAGGACCCTCTCCATCTTCGAACAATCCTACATCCACGAATGTGTATATGATGAAAGGTGATGATTTTATATCGAATAGAGCACATGACTATAGTAAGCCAAGCACCTCTGAGAAAGGCAAAGAAGTTGAAATCCCATATCTTCCTCTCTAGATTGAGAAGACTGTTGTGCTGCTTATATTTTTAGTATAATTCACTCATTAATTATCAATTCGGGATTCGTAATCAACAGAGTTACAAGACACCAGTAAGAAAGGTAATTTCTAATGTCACGAGTATAGAATTAAACTAGATTATGCATGCTGGAAACAAATCAAAATAGCAAACTGCAATGCACTTTGGTTGTCTTTCACAGAGAGGCTATCCACTCCATTATGGCACATGCAAGTATGAGATGGAGTTGGTTTGACAGATCAACTCTGCTATCTGACTCAGAAAACTAACTATGCAGTCCACACTTCTAAAAGGGAAATCACACATCAATCATCAAGACATAGCATGGGTAGTTCAATAGCCAATATACTGAGTATGCTATGGTTCACAATGTGTTGCTGTGGACTTCACTAGTTCTCCTTCAAATATGTCTAACCACTGCTACCAACATTCATGTCTAAAAACCAAATTCATAAAAATAGAGCATATGCAAAAATAGAGCAAATAAAGATCTCTAAACAATTATACAATGGAAATCCTAGTCTAAGTTGTACTGCTATCATCTAACGGAGTTAAAGCTTCAGCTGATTTAATGTTTACACTACTAAAAAAAAATGCTAATGCTAATCTATGAAGATGTTGACCTTTGTTGGGAGGTGGGCCCTTTCCTCTTCAACAGGTCAGCTACTGAAGTCTATAGGAGGCTTGTATTCAACACACACATTACTCTCACTCACATTTCAAAATATAAAATCAAAACTTTCGTTAACAACTCAACTCATACTTAATCATAGATAATAAGAATATGGAGATAAATGACATTCTATTAATATTCACTTATAATATGTTATGTACTATCATACACTGCTTCACATATTGGTAATATGCTAACTCTCCTACACTTCCACCATCCTTGCCATGACTATTTAATAGTCTTAATCGTGAAACACGAGGAGGTGAAGTGATTTGCAAATCAATCAGTTGTTAAATTCAATCATTCAGTTACATCTTTAGCTTCATCCTCATGACATGAAGTGCATGAGGATGAGGCAATCAACAAACTATTCTTATCATAGCCTTGCTAAAGCAAATAGACATCCACCAATTGTCTTAGGCGAGATCTGGATCTTAACTTAGTGTATTAGGCTTTTCCATATTGGTACCGAATCATAACAGGTATATGGTACCATATCATGACAGTGCGCAAAAGGTGGTATTGGATCATGACAGTGCATGGCCATTGGTACCGGATCATGACAGTGCGTGGCCGTTGGTACCAGATCGCAACAAACGAGATTTCAGTACTAGATGCATTTGGTACCGGATTCGGACAGTGGCAGTCTTGGTGCACAGGTACCAGATAGCTGAGATGGTATAGGAACGCTGGATATCTAGAGGTCAAAGATTTATATATAACAAATTGAAGCATTAGTACATGAAATATTTAATTCCTTAACTCTATAAACCACAAAATGCATGAATTAACCATACTTTACCTTATGAACTTATCATTGGCTAATGGTAGCGTTCTTGTCATTCACCCAAGCTCTAGGTAGGCCAAAAAGGTATAGATAAGGAGTATAATAGGGTAATGGGGATGTCAATTTTAGGTCTCAACAAAGACTTTGCGTGAAACAATGACATGCATCCCAAAAGGTGCATTCAAAAAAGCTTCTCACAACCCAAACGCAAGGGCCTCCTAGAACTATTATGTGGTGGAGGATTTATCTCAAACCCCTTGTGTGATGTCCTCTTTGGAGGTCCTCCAGAGCTGCCCTTCCTAGAGGAAAGTGTTGCTAGCCACTTTAGGATCTGCCAAGACTTGTAATCTGGGAACAATCATGCTAGATACAACTGACTTAAAACCTCATCTCCCTTACCATGTAGCATTTTAGATACTAGTGGCTTACCCCACGAAAAATTTTACTTGGAACATTTTCCGCATGGTGGTTGATGAGGGCGCCTTGACATGCGTCATGTCGTTGGCGTGTTGGAAGGCCATTGGCCAACCTGTTTTGTCTCCATCACCTACTCTTCTTACCTCTTTTGATGGTCATTCATTCCGACCACATGGCATCATCCCCTCTTTTCCCGTGCAGTTAGGAGGGAAGACCGTGTGTGTCGAAGTAGAAGTAGTCGACGCATCCATCCACTACAATCTATTGTTAGGTAGGATTTGGACATATTCCATGCAAGAAACACTTGCTACATTTTTCTGGGTCTTGTTGTTTCCACACGAAGGCCAGATCATGACCATTGATCAATTATCCTTCTCCAGACCTAACCCTTCATTGGGGGCATCCACGGTCCCGATTATTTAAAATCCCCAACCAAGCGTCATTAAAGTAGGGGTTGGTTTCTGCCCATATTTGATAGGTACTTTCGATTACTCGCCTCCTCAAGGAGATGTCAAGTTTGTATCAGACCACCATAAGGTTGAGATTTTCCAAGTTTTTTCATTTTGCATGACTTACTTCAACGATCTGTGGATTCTTCCTTCCCCATCAGCCATGATGGAAGGGATAGGGCACCATGGTATGTCCATGCCCTTGTCCATGGCAAAGTCAACATACTCTTTAGTCCAGCAAGATTCAACCGACACCGATCCGACTCCTGCACAAGAGTTAGATCTGATGCTAGAGCCTATTTGGGCTCAAGGTTCCCTCACTGGTACCAATTCATTAGACTTAGTCTTGCCCTCAGACGAAAGAATCATTGAAGCAATGACTAGTCCAAACAAACCATGGGATGATCTCTATCACAGATCATACTTCCTCCCAGAGTTAAGTAGAATCAAAGCAGGGGAATTCACCTTGACGATGACTGGAGATAGGTCTCTCCCTATCAATCCCTTGGCTACACATGAGGTTTATGCTGAGGGTAATATGGAAACTATCACTAAAACTATACCAATTAGTATCTCCAGAACCCCTGGTGTCGTGGAGAATGTTTTCGTCGGAGCTGACTGTACCCCCGAAGAGATTCAAATTGACACAGACTTATTTAAAGAATTTCGCGACATTTTTTCTTGGTCTTATGAGGAAATGCCAGGCATTAATCCAAAAATAGTCGAACATGAAATCACAACTTATCTGGATGCCAAACCAGTTCGGCAGAAGCTTCGTCCAGTTAATCCCAAGAAAGCAGCAGCCATTAACGTTGAAGTCAAGAAACTGCTCAAAGACGATTTTATCTATCCTATCCATTTGACCCAATGGGTGTCAAATCTTGTGCCATCCAACAAGAAACAGGGCACAATTCACCTATGTACGGACTTCCATGATTTGAACAAGGCCTGTCTAAAAGATAATTTTCCCACACCATTCATTGACCAGATAATTGATGAATGTGCAGGTTACGAGGCCTTTTCTTTCATGGATGGTTTTTCGGGATATAATCAAAAACAAATCAAACCCGAAGACCAACATAAAACTTCATTCATTTGTCCATGGGGTACATTTACCTATGGTAAGATGCCTTTTGGTCTCAAAAATGTTGGAGCTAACTTCCAGTGGGCCATGTCTTTTGCTTTCCATGATCTCAAGCATATAGTCGAAGCCTATTTAGACGATTTATCATCTCGATCTCGCAAGAGAATGGATCATCCCACACACCTCCGACTTATCTTTGAGCAATGTCGCTACTTCCAGATTCGCTTGAATCCAAACAAATGTAGCTTTTGTGTAACATCAAGACATTTGTTAGATTTCATAGTCTCAACAACAGGGATCATGGTCGATCCTCTCAAGGTTGAGGAAATAGTTTAGTTGCCTCCCCCACTCATAATCCTTCAACTTTAGAGTCTACAAGGAAAGGCAAAATTTTTGAGGCATTTCATCGCCAACTATGCCGAGATCACAAAGGGATTTATGCACTTACTGAAGAAAGACATTCCTTTTCATTGGGACGATGCCACTCAATGCTCCTTCGAAGCATTGAAACATGCCCTCACAACTGCCCCTCCGCTTCGACCACCCAATTATAACAAAGATTTATTATTATACTTGGCTGAAGTAGAGTCAACCATCGACATGATCTTAGTTTAGGAAGATGATTTTCTCTTAGAATATGTGATCTATTACCTAAGCTGAGGCCTCATTGGACTTGAGCTCAATTATTCTCATATCGAAAAGATTGCATTGGCAATAGCCCATGCTGTCCAACGGTTTCCTCATTTTGTTCTGTTTCGCAAGACCACCGTCATTGTCGTTGTGAATCTGTTTCAATACGTGTTGACACGATGGGTAATTGGCAGAAAGATCAGTGATGGATAGTCGTCCTCCAGGAATTTTACTTATATTTCATTTCAGCGAAATCCAAAAAGTCACTGGTCTTCGCAGAACTTATTTTGGAAATTTCGGTCGATTCGGGTGATGTTGTGCCTGAAGAATCACCTATTCGAGGATATATGTTTCTGATAGCATCTTTAGACCCCTGGTATGGGGATATTCTTGTCTATCTCCATACTTTGAAGTGCCCCACCTCTACTTCTCATGATGAACGTCGGTGTATATGTCATCAGGCCAAGAATTATCTCATCCTCGAGGACACTCTCTATCGTCGAGGTTTAGATTACGTTCTTCGCTGATGCCTCACTCATGAAGAAGTGAAAATCATTCTTAACAAAAGCCATACTAGAGCATGTGGTGGTCATTTGTCTGGGTTGGAAACAACCCAAAATATTTTACGAGCCGGTTACTTCTAGCCGACACTAATCAAATATTGTATCGAATCGATCAAGAAGTGCCACCCTTATCAGATCTTCTCTCGGAAGATGAGGACACATCTCGCTCCCATGTTTCCTGTCATCATAGTTGGTCCCTTCACCAAGTGGGGGATTTATTACACTACATGCAACCCTCCTTCAGCAAGGGGGCACCATTATATGATTGTAGTCGTAGACTACTTTACAAAGTGGGTCGAAGCTATGCCAACGTTTAAAGATGATGGAGAGACTGCAACTCTCTTTTTGTTCAACTAGATAATCGCAAGGTTCGGTGTCTTGAGAGAGATTGTCACTGACAATGGAAGTCACTTTTAGAACTAAATGATGATTGAATTAACATCAAATCTTGGGTTGCGGCAAGAAAATTTGTCACCCTACTACCCCCAAGAAAATGGTCAAGTGGAAGCTGTAAATAAATCTCTTAAGACCATCCTACAGTGAACGATCAATTCGGCAAAGTCAAATTGGCATTTGATGTTATACTCGACATTATGGTCTTACTAAACATCTGTTAAGACTACAACCGTTTTCTCACCTTTTCAACTTGTTTATGAGCTAGAAGCAGTCTTGCCTATAGAATGTTAGATCCCATCCCTAAAGTTGGCAGTACAGTCACTGCTAGACACTTCTCCACTAGAAGAGTGGTTATTATACATTGAGTGGCTCAATGAGCAGTGTCATGATGCGGCCCTGGCCAACGAGGCTCACAAACAAAAAGTCAAGTGTCAGTATGATCGGTCCATTCATCCTCGGATTTTCTCTGAAGGTGACCTTGTCCTAGTCTATGACCAAGATAAGGACTCCCTGGGGGCAGGCAAATTCAAACCCATGTGGTTCAGACCTTTCATCATAAAAGAGATTCTAAAAAAGGGCGCTTATCGTCTGGTATACTTTGAGGGAAATTCTTTGGCAGAGCCTAGAAATGGGCTCTACCTCAAGAAGCATTACTCATAGGTAGGTCACCTTGGGTAAACTTTTTGTAACATATGTATAGTCTTTGTAATATTACTTTCTGGTTTCTTTTGGTTTTATGGACGTGTCATTTTTTATGTTATCTTTTGTCACTATGGCAGATGTCAAGTGAATCAGAGGTTTTCGTTGGGTACACAGACGGTGCTAGCCGACACACTCAGAGGCTTTCCTCCGTAGCTTGGGTAATTTTTACACCTCAGGGCCAGTTATTATCTTCAGGAGGTATATGTTTAGGCGACATGACAAACAATGTCGCCGAATACAGTGCAGTTATTGAGTTTCTTCGTGACGCCCTRTCATTTGGTATCTCTCATCTCCGGGTCTATTTAGATGCTAAGCTGGTTGTGTCTCAATTAAATAGAGTTTACCATGTTCATGATCTGACTTTACACTGACAATTCCTTAGGGTACGTCTCTTAGAATGAAGATTTTATTATATTACATATTTTCATGCTCCTAAGAGATTAAACCAAGTTACAGATACTCTAGCTAATCAAATCTTAGACTGGCATCTCGCACACATATAAAAATAAATACACATGAAGATGTAAATACATTTTTAAAGGAAAATATGATCCATAAGACATAAAAAGACATAAAAATCCATATATTAATCATCAAAGTACATAGGTGGACGCAAGCATCTCAAAAATTTGACCAGTAACGAGTCCTGGGGCTTATGCCCTCAAAACATATATATAAGTAGTGCTCTCTGCATGTGAAAAGTATAGAATAACTAAGGTCAAGGCATGTGGGCCCTATTGTAATGATCAACAACATTTTCCAAATGCCGAAACAATCAGACCCATGTCCATGGTGCCCCCACTACATGAGGCTACATAGATGGTGGCAGATCCTCAATATCTGCCATGGGGATTGTGCAAGTGAGTGAGGTAAAATTTCTCTCAACTCGTCTCAAAACCCTCTCAACCTCACCGGCTGGAAGCTCTCCTGTTGTTGTTGGTCCCCCTGTGGTGGAGGGTGCGGCCCCTGGCCGAGGACGACACCTATTCCTCGCATAATCCACAGGTCACACTAGTCCCACATCTGTACATAATAGACACGTATCTATCAAATATTTTGGTACAAAAAAATGATATATATAAAAAACAACATAAAAATTACATATGTTTTACAAAAATAAAAAGATGCAAACTTACCCATCTCTCCTCACTCCTCGTCAGGAGGTATCGGTATCTCAGGGTCTCTCGAGAAATCAATCCCAGCATGAGGATAATCCTCTATGACAAGAATCTGTTGTGACAACCAATAAAAAAATTTATCATCAAAGGAATCATTGGTCCTTCCTCCCCCCTATCGTGGAAATAACACTACCCATCTGCATATTGCAGGAAGAGAAGCCTGATGTCCCCGTACCACCTCTCGAGGACTGAAACTGGGCAATCTTTCAAAGAAGAAAGAGCAAAGAATGGTTCCAAACCCAACGTTCCTCTGATTCCACTAATGATAGTCTATCAGTTGTCTCTTCATACAGTCCAACAATATGGTGCTCCAATAAAAAATATGTGCATTCAAGCACTGAACTGCACAATTCATCTGTGCATGGGAAGCCTGATGCAAAGCGGCAGACCCTATAATCCACCCAATAAGAAATGCTATAGCCTGCAGTGCTAATTCAAAGATATTACTTATTGGCACTTGTGAGCTCGTCCTGTCTGTACCTGCCTCACAGTAGAGTCCAATCAACTCTGATATGTTATGTGTCCCCGAGGGAAACGTACGAAAGTTGACTAGTTCCCCTCACTGAGAGAGGTCAGTCAAAAAGTATATGTCCTTGGTCATTGGCACCAATGACTACCCCTCCAGCATAAAGGCCTCTATGTCAGGATGGCAATAATCAACCAAGGCATTCAGTAGCCTAGGTTGTGCTCGCATAAAAGGACATAGGAAGAATTTTAGCATCCCACATTACATTAAGGCAACAACTACATCGGGGTCTTCCCCAACCAACGCACTAATCTCCTCATGCTCTCTTACCCTCCAGTGAACATACATCCTTCAAAAAACCAAGTTTAGGAGCATTAACCCTTGCTTTTAAAAAAAAAATCCATTAAATAAAAGGTCCACGCGGGCTGTAATGATGACAGTCGTGTGTACATGCATGCAGTTTTTACTCTGCCCGAGTGTACATGCGGCCTGTCATTGGACAACCCATGTGGACCTAGGGCCGACCTTTTGAGGGTCAATGCCCCCCAAAAACATGAAATTAAATGCACAAAGAAAGATTTAATTTGCAAGAGGAGAGAGTTTATACTTACTTGGTCCAAATAGATGGTCGTTTCGTCCAACGAAGATCCCGGAATCAATTCTTTTCACAAAGGGGAATTTTTGGTTTTTACTCAATTTCTGAATTAACAATGGTGATAATGAGATGACATCTTCTATTTATAGAGGTTTTTGGCCCTTTTTTTTCAATTTTCGGCCCCTTTTGTCATTTTTTCTAAAATGAAACTCATTTAAGATGGTTCAAGAGTTTTCTTGGGATGATCACGGGATATATTACTTTGGGTATTTGGAATTTTTTTTGAGAGCTGGGGCATTTTGAAGGTCCTTTGGTAAAAAGTCATTTTCTCTGACTCATTGCATTTAAGTCAAGGTCCACCTCCACTTTTTGCATCTCGATGTATTTTTCGCTTTGCCATAGGATCGATCCCATCAAGTTGTGACACAGAACCCTCATCATATCTTTAGAAGTGTCGTAATTTGGTGGTAGAGCCTACCATAACATGGATTCCCTAGATAGATCCTGGTTGCATGACGGTGTCCATGTTGTCAATAACGACTATAGGCTTGGGAGTCCTCTATAGCTTTTCCCCTGATTACAAGTTTGAGCCTCATTTGCATGATTAATTATCACTCTTGACCTCACCCTCGAGACTCCCAAAATATAACGAGTCTTCTTTTAAGCCCTTTTAGACCCTCTAAACATGAAAATATTATCAAGCGATCTTGTGGCCTTTCACGCTCATTAAACTGAAATTTGAAGTCATGTCTATCCGACGGTAGTTTACCCCTTTTTCAGTCCAGACAGTCAACTATACGAACAAAGGTATACTCTAGAGGCTTCGGATCTCTAGAAGAGTATTCTCAGGTATAATTTTAACCCTTTTTCGGGCCTAAGGGACTAAATTTATGAAAAAGGAACCCCCATGGAGTCCATATTTAAGCTCTTTTCAGACTCCCTAAAATTGAAAAGATCGTCGAGTGACCTTATTCTTTCACACTCGTTAAAATGGTCCGGAAGAGCATTCCTAACGGAGTCCATAGTTAAACTTTTTTCAGACTCCTTAAAAATGAAAAAATCACCGAGTGATCTTGTCTTTATCACACTCGTTAAAATGGTTTTGAATAGATGTCTTTTCGGTGCTAGTTTACCCATTTTTCGAACCGACTAGACTACCTTCGAAAAAGGTACCCCATTGGAGTCTCCTTTTACATTTTTCAGACTCTTTAAATATAAAAAACCGTCGATCTTACCTTCTCTGGGCTCGTTAAACTTACATCGAAGGATGTTACCATTGTGTGTTTTGTTAACCGCATTTTCATACCTACGTCTTTGGTCTAATGCCGGCTCCATGTTGCTCTCAACTGAACCATTTGAAGCATGCCTTATATGCAAGCTCTGTAGCACTTTTCCTCTACGTCTTGACACCTTTGACTCAAGAGGGATTTTTCTCGAGTGTCCTTACTTTGAACATCAATCTTCTCTTTGCGCCTCGAACTCGTATGTTTGCGACACTCATCCCTCCTTTGTAATGTAACATTCTTTTATTCTTTTTCCAAAATTATTGAAAAAGGAAAAAAAAATCAAATATACCCCAAAAAGATCAAGTATTTTCTTTGTATTGGCAGCAAAATGAGTCTCCCTTGGATAAAGCACATCCTTGCATTTGTTCATCAAGCCCTGTGATTTAATATGACCTTAGGAAGTTGTTCTCACTACATTGAGCTATGTCCTCCTCTGTTTGGTTATTCTTCCAAACATATGGAGAGTTTGCGTTGCCTCCTGCCTCGTGAACTTATGTTAATGCTATGTTGCCTGAGTCTCATCATTTGTCATGCTATTGTCCAAGGGAAGATTTTACAAGCCTGAGTTGGCCCCTCTGTAGTTTTTTTCTTTCCCTCATGCTCAGCCATCCCAAAAGTCCAATCTAGTCTTTGTTCGAAATCAATGATGCCTTCAGTTTGATCATCAATATTCTCTAGTCCATGATCAATGAGTCGTCGAAGACCTCTAGGTAGTGAATTTGTACACTCATATTACACTCCTACCCTAGTTTTGAAGATTTTGAAGTTGTTTCTCGAGCTCTGAAGACCTCATCTCCAGCCATCAGGCCTTATCAGCTTCTAGAAAATGGATACTATACATGTATATCTTTTTTATTTTGATATGTAGATCCATTGTGTATTGCTCGCGGCTACACTTTATATAGTTATATGACATGGATCTACAATGTATTTGATTGGTATCCATTATTTTATTTCATTATGAACATGGGTATGCCTGCCTCGGTGAGACAATTGTTATTTTGCATATGGCACCTCTAGAATTCTGGTCCCTGGGCTCACTGGTTTGGTACGTTGATAAATATTGGTAATGTATTTCATCCATCAAATGCTATTCTGACCTCACACATTAGGGGGCATCTGTTATAACCCTAATTTGTACCAAACATACTTACCTAAAATCAGGCCATCCCATATGCCTTCTTTGCCAAGACAGTACTAAAAAACTCTGGTTAAAAATCCCTCTTTATAAAGGCCCGCGCACCCTGCTCCATTACTGCAAGTGTGTACACGCTAGATGCTCCAATACAACCCGCGTGTACCTACAAAATCATGGAAAAAGGAAAGTTGTTGATGAAACACACAGCTTTGGGCAAGTTAACTAAACCTTTCGTCCATGCATGGTTGGTCATTCAACCAAATACCTAGCTCCTTCTAGCCTATAAAAGAAGGGGTAAGGGTCCCATTTGAAAGGAGGAAAATAATAGTAAAGAGACTATACCCAATTGACCATTCCCCTTGTCCCAATCTTTAGCCATCCTTGTGCAAAGAGAAGTATAGAGAAAAGCAGTTGGAGGATAGTTGAAGAGTATCCTAGGACCAGGTTCGTGGAGCAGTGGTCGTCTTCATCATTGTAAGTTGCTTTAGTGAAGTTAATAATAAAGAAGTACTTTTCCCATCACACCATATGAGGTTTTCATTGTTTATTGTGTACATGTTGATTAAATATCTAACCCATTAATTTGTAGATCAAATGCATGTAGAGTTCTTTGTTTGTCTTTTGTGAATGTAGGTCAGCCTTGGGAGGAGAGTTGCAGTGAAAGAGCGACCAAGCGTGAAGAGGGATTGATATCAAATGCCTAAAATAAGGTATGTCCACTTGATCTTCTTAACTACGTATTTTCTTACGAATAATAGGGATTAGGTCTAGTATGATGGTAAAAGGTAGGACTCTTTAGGTCTTTTCTGCATGCATGATAAAACCCTAAGTGCTAGTCCATAGAGGGATTTCCCACTCACAACACTTGGCCTTCCATATACTGGAAACATTCTGACTTGGACTTTCAGTTCCATTTGAAGGCTATAAATGGGCTAATTCTGAGATATGGAAAAGAGGAGAAATAATTCAACTTTGAGAGTAAAGTTACTCTAGAGGAATTATTCACTTCACATTGAGTCTGCATACCTTTGTCCTTTAAGTTTGAACACAATGTTCAAACCCCAAGATTTTTCCTTATTGATTGAGTACTTCATTGTCTCTCTTCTATGAGCTTGCCTTTGGTGGAGGATTGAAGTGGTGGAGGACCAGTTGGAAGGAACTTTGTTTCTCGATTTCGAACCGTGTCGACACGGAGGTAGGTAAATTTTTCACTTCTATTGATCATATATTAATAAAAATACTCTTTTATTGTCTAATTGATATATTGAAAATATTTGAATTATTATTCCATGGGAATATTTGTTATGTATGTTAATGGATTATGCTATTAAATGTGCTAACATTATATATTATCACCATATGCTTGCTTTTCTTGGTTGCTGAGGACTAGTTGCAGGTATATTTATTTGGATCAAGTGCTCAACAGTGGACTTCATCGAACGTCTGGACAAGGTAGGCCTTTTATCTTGTCTTGTTAGCATATTTTTTTATATAGCATACTTGAGAATAGATTTGATTTCTGCAGTCATTTCCGTCTGTTGTGGTTTTCCCTAGCCATAGAGAGATTTTCCTCATAACAGAACTGGAGACCATACTGGGGATTGAATATTCTTTCTTGGGGTTTGGAGTGTTTTTCTCTTTAGATTTCTCTCATTCATATTGTGTTTCTTGTCGTATCATTTCTTAACAACCTCTGTTCACTCTTGGTCTAAGTCTTTCAGCCTTACCCTTTTCCTAGTTTTGTTTTTGACACATATACACAGGTTTTTTCTTGACAGACGCATATATACACATGATGTCCTTCTACAAGCTGCGTTCATATGCACTATTCTCTCAAACAGTCATGTACATCAACCTGTTTTGCTTGTTTTTTGGGTTTGGTGGTTACTGGGTAGGTTTCGATGATTGTTGAGCCTTCTTGGGTCTCTGTAGTGACTGTTAAGTGTTTGTGGGATGGCAGGAAACCTGTCTTTGGTTGAATTTTTGGGTGGTGCCTTTCTCATATTCTTTTCATTTGATTGTCCTTGTACATTGGGCTGGGTGTTTTGCTCCTTGGTATCCTACTTGAGTTGTCTCTTTCTATACACAATAGAGTCTATATATATCAAGTTATTGTTCAGTCCATGCATTTTCATTTTTCTTATATTGAAAATACAAAACTATTAGGCATTTTTCATTGATTGGAGTTTTGATATTTTGAGTCTTTGTGAAAGATTGCATTTTTGTTCAGAACTGCAGAATTGAATTGAAAATTGCATTGTTTTTAAGAAGCATATCATTCATTGAAAATTGAAGTTAGGAATTTTCATTGTATTCATATTTACTTTAATTGTTGAGTCATAGCATCACTAGTTTCACCACCGTACCTTTTAAGTAAGTGCGGAATTAACACTATAATTTAAAATTAATTAGTAACAATTTTATTTTCTAGGGTGCACAAACTAGCTTAGGATGTAGTTCCTTGGAATAGGATTTTGTGAGTAAACTTCTCCAAGGATATTAAATCAACATATGTGTCTAAATAAGGGAGTGGAGAAATCCATTGTATAATCGGTAATATCAGGAGGCTTCGCTTACACCGGAGTTAATCACAAGGTCGCACCAAGTCGGTCGAAGGGATATCCCCCTGATACCTTCTTAGCATCAGAGATATTTCTGGGGATCTATTCATATCTGGGGATCTTTCTAGTGCCCTTACCTCTGTGAGAGGTGGTGCTTTCAAGGTTTTGGGCTTTGCTACCTTTCCCATACGGTGGACCTAACTTACGACTGCTCGCTTGTGCATCGGTTATATAGTGGTTGCTTATTTTATTGACTTAGGTGCCACATAGGTTACTTGCAGGGGTTATTCTACAGGTACCTTGGCTTAGATAAGGGTCAGATAGCACATAACCTTTATGTAGGATTACCAATCTAGGGGGATCTGACCGACTAGTTGTTAAGCCCATTAGGGTCCTTATAATTGATTTTATTACCTACGATCTTTAGCAGGGAGTCTCAGGCCCCTCTTGGGCGAGACATACCTACTTTACGGAGGGAGGCCCCTTTCAGCCACTTTTTCTTGTTTTTTTTCATATTGGCCATTTAATTATTTTTGGTGTGCTCTTTGATTACTAGTTGGCCTTAGGATTTTATATTGAGTTTTAATTATAATGAATAGTGGAGTTCCTATAACTCCCTCCTTTACCACTACCCCCCCAACCATGATTTTCAGCCATTTCATGGGGACAAATCCGTTATCTTTTCATAATGGTATGCATAATTATGACACTCAATCCATGCCTTGGGTCTCTAGTCATTTTCTTATTGATATGTCAAATGTGAATTCACCCTTTCCATCCTCTCCCTGGCCCACTTATATGAATCCTAGAATTGGATCTGGGGGCACCATGGCCCTGCTATCTACATGTTTGTTTGATATGATTCATGTCCCTCAACCAAATCTCACTGTGGGAGGTTGTTGGTTGTGGAGCCTGATTATCTTCCTGATTCAGAGGTCTTTTACTTTTAGCCGTGTTTATACCCCATGAAGTATTTACACCTCAGAAGTATGTACAATCTTCCATGCAGGGGAGTGCAGAGGGGGGGTTACCCACACTGCGGGGTCTAGGGGGGCTATCCCCCTGGATAGGGGGTCTGCTGGCAAGCGGGCCCCCAGTGGGGGTTTGGGAGCATCATCCCCCAAAGGAAAAATTGCCTTGTAAATGTATATTGTAATTTCATTATAAATCTGGACCGTTCATTATAAGGTCGCAGATCTAATGATAGAGATTATGTTAGGGTTTTTTTCCCTAGAAGGAAACCCTCTTTTATGAGGGAAATGTATTGCGGCTATTGTTGATGGTGAATATTGTATTTTGAGATAGGAGACTGTGAGAGAAAGAGGAGGAAGTTACAACAGGTTTGTTGTAGGTTATATCCCTTCATATGCTAGATAATAATAAAGGAAGGACCTGGCAATTTCTTTGGTGGACGTAGCCCACACTGGGTGAACCACGTAAATCTATGTCTCTATTGTATTGTGTATCTTTTGTGTTTTATTTCTGCATTTGTTTTATTTTATTTTTCCAGGTCTTATTTTTCTAACAACTGGTATGAGAGAGAAAGGTAACTTGTAGGAAAAGAGGGTTCCTGGTTCGAGTGGGAGAAATGTCAGAAGATGGAAAGTTTAGGGTCAAGAAATTTAATGGCCAAAACTACCAGTTATGGAAGATGCAGATGGAAGACTATTTATATCAGAAGGATCTATTCCTACCATTGGGCAGAATAGCAAAGAAGTCAGGGGCTACGAAGGATTAAGAATGGGAGATTATTGAATAAAAGGATCTAGGAATGATACGGATGAGCCTGGCAGTGTCGGTGGCTTTCAATATTTCCAAAGAAAAGACAATGAAGGGTTTGATGGACGCATTGGCCAAATTGTATGAAAAACCCTCGGTGTCCAATAAGGTATTTCTAATGAAGAGATTATTTAATATGAAGATGTCGGAAGGTGGGTCTATTGCAGATCATTTAAATGATTTTAATACAGTTACTAATCAACTAAGTTCTGTAAAAGTGGACTTTGATGATGAGGTCAGGGCTCTTCTAATATTGTGCTCATTGCCAGAAAGCTAGAACGACTTGGTCATGGCTGTAAGTAACTCTGTCTCTGGTTCAAATACTTTAAAATTTGATGATGTTTTTGGTGTTATCCTTAGTGAGGAAATGCGATGGAAAATCATAGGTGAGACATCAGGAAATGCGTTGAACATGGAGAATAGGGGAAGACAAAAGGATAGAGGAAAGGGTTTCGAGAACCGTGGGAATTCTAGGAAGGGAAGATCCAAATCCAGACTCGAAAAGATAGAGTGCTGGAATTGCGGGAAGAAAGGACATCTGAAGAAAGACTACAGAGCTCCAAAGAAACAAAGAGATGGACAACAAGAGAGAAATCAGGAATCAAATGTAATAGATGATGTGTTACAAGATGCTTTGATTCTTTCTATAGATAATATTTCTGAGTCTTGGGTAGTAGATTCAGGGGCTTCATTTCATGCCACATCCCATAGGAAACATTTTCTAGATTATGTTCAAGGTGATTTTGGACAGGTTCATTTGGGTGAAGATGCACCATGCAAAATTGTTGGAATGGGAAAGGTAAAAATAAAGCAACGCAATGGAAACCAATGGTTGTTGAAAGAGGTAAGACATGTTCCAGATTTAAGGAAAAATATGATTTCAATAGGGTAGTTGGCAAGTGAAGGTTGTATATCCATATTTACAGAGAAGACGTGGAAGGTCATCAAAGGATCATTGGTGATAGTGAAAGGAGAGAAGGTAGGTACATTGTATTTATGTATTGGTAATACTGACTCTTCTATCTCTTTAGATTCTATAGGAGTGGATACAACACTATGGCATCATAGGCTTGGACACATGAATGGGAAGGGGATGCAGATACTTCACAAAAGAAATTTGTTGCCAGATCTTAAACAAATTGATTTGGACTTCTGTGAGCATTGTGTTTATGGAAAACAGAAGAGAGTCAGATTTCTCAGAGTCGAAAAAGAAAAGAAGAGTGAAAGGTTAGAGCTTGTGCATACATATGTATGGGGACCAACTCAGGTATCATCTCTTGGTGGCTCTCATTATTATATTACTTTTATTGATGATGCAACTAGAAAAACTTGGGTTTATTGCATTCGACAAAAATTTGATGTTTTTGATACTTTTATGAAATGGAAAGCTTTGGTTGAGAATGAGACAGGAAAAAAATTGAAGTGTCTCAGATCATATAATGGAGGTGAATATTGCAGCAAGGAGTTTGATGATTACTGTTCATACCATGGGATTTGTAGAGAGAAGACAGTTCCAATAACACCATAAGAAAATGGTGTGTCAGAAAGGATGAACAGGACAATCATGGAGTGTGCAAGGAGTAGGAGATTGCATACTGGTTTTCCCTTACAGTTTTGGGTAGATGTTGTAGATATTGTTGTTTACTTAATAAACAGAGGACCTTCAAGCTCTTTGGATGGTAGAATTCCAGAGGAGGAATGGACAGGAGAAAAGGTAAACTATTCCTTTTTCAAAACTTTCGGTTGTGAAGCATTTGTCCATATTGATAAAGAAAATAGAACAAAGCTTGAGGAAAAATCTAAGAAGTGTACCTTTATTGGATATGGTGTTAACAATTTTGGTTATCGCTTATGGGATTATGAAAATAACAAAATCACTAGGAGTAGAGATGTCATATTCAATGAGAATGTCATGTACAAAGATCAGTTGCAGGGAAAGAAACAGGAAAAAGAAAAACAAGAATACACAGTGCTTGATGAGATCACTGAAAAAGAAATTCCAAAGGAACTAGAAAATCAAAATGTACAACAACAGGAGAAGCAGGTATCTCAAACACCTGCAATTGTTGTTAGAAAATATACCAGGTTAAGTATACCCCCTGAACGATACTCTCCTTCATTGTATTATTTATTGTTGACTAA
>JASDQU010739515.1:14843-43959 GCA_032191745.1 Picea mariana | reverse complement strand
CTTAATTGTGGAATAATGAAATGAAGGACATTGAATTTGTCAGAAAAAACTATCCTATATGTACAGTTCTTGTCATTCCATTTCCGGTGGTATGTAGAACGTCACGTCACTCCTCACGGTTAGAGAGTTATGGCCATGAGAAGTTGGAGACCCCAGGTTTGGGTAATGGACCCAAGTTTGTTTGATGGGTAACGGTATGAGTTATGATATATTTTCATACAATACTATTCTATATGGATAGTACATTCCATGCCATTTATGGTGCTATGTGGAACGTCACATAACTCCTCACGGTTTGAGAGTTATGGCCTTACGAAGTTGGAGGACCCTCACGTGTCATCTAGAAGCCCCAAAAGGTCAAAGTAGTCAAAGTGGTTTAAGGGATTTTAAAAGGTAAATAATAAAGTATTGTGATGAGTGTACTATAATTCAAAGTGAATACAAAATAAATTATTTAAATAATAAATTTAATGGAGAAATTAGAAGCGGGTTAACCCTAAAATAAAGAAAGTGGGGCCAAATGACCTAGAAGATGTTTTTAAGGAAGCTACTTGGAGAGTATAAATAAGAGGCAAGGCTCTCTCATTTTAATCACACTTGAGCATATTGAATATCTATATGTGTCTGAGGTAACCAGGGATATTTAAGCTGAAATTCTGGGGAAAGGTGAAGAAAATAAGGCTGAAATGCAAGGAAGGATAAATTCTTTTGATGGTGTTTTTTAAGGTATGTTATTTACAAGTCATCTCACCATTTTCGCTATAAATTTTTTTCTATAATGATTCAGACCGTGAAATTTCTATGCCATTGAGAAAACATACCCAAGTATCTGTGGTAAAAACTTTAACTTGTGGGTTGTTGTATTTTTGGATTTACACTCTGTGGAAAATAGCGTTTGTGGCTAGTCCTGAAACTAGTCAAAAACAGGTGTTTCGGGTAAACACGTCATAACTTCTTCATAACAGATTCAAATTCAGTGAGACCAAATGTGTTGGTTAGGGTACAGGTGTAGTATGTTTTGTAATAGTTTCAGATCAATTCAAAAAACATTTTGTGCGAGCCACGCTCTACAAGGTCACTCTCTAGAATAAGCCAAAATTCAGCAAGGTATGTCATTTTTGCTATAACGCCTTTTCTGAGAGGTTCCCAATAGTGCCACCTGGAGGAATTGCACAAAACACACTGAAGAACATTGTATATCAGTTTTAGATCTTTATTCATTACAGATACAAAGTTATGATTATTTCAAGTTGGGGTTGTTGACTAATCCAAAACTAGTCATGGTTGAGACACGCAGTTGATGAGTTGGCACATACATGAGGTGTATCGTTGATGATGTTAGTACATATTGATGAGTCATTGTTGATGAGTGTTTGACACATGATTGGTATATACTTGGTACATGGTTGGATGCACTTTTTTATGGTACAGGTTGATTATAGGTTGTTTGGCACAGGTTGGTGCATGGTTGATGCACTTGTTTGTGTTGACAGATTGATATATGTTAAGGATTGTTGCCTCATCTCAGTTGGTGCTGAGAATGTAAGCCGAGTCTTGCATATAGAGCTGGTGCTCTTGTAGAGTTGTACTCTATTCAATTGTTGTTGAAAAACCCCCGGATTGAAGTCCATAATAAAAAAGAAAAATTGTACATACATCTTGTGTTCTTTGTGTTCCTTGTGGAGATGATTTGTTGATGATATGTTGTTGATATGTATTTACATCTAACTGATTATAAATGACAACAATGAGTAATGAGAAAATGTTGAATGTTAACTAAGGATTTTTTGTGTGAGAGGGAATTTTTGGGAAATATATCCCCACACTCATTCACTCCCCCCCCCCTCCTCTAAGTGTGGTAGGTGTGTCCAACAATCGGGCCCCGGGCTCTTATCAATTTTGAACTTAGTAAACACCTTTCTTACTTCATTCAAGTCAATCGGTGAATATAAATCTTCCACCTCAGCATTCGTAACCGATTTTGAAAACATGGTTGCCAATCTAACTTGGTCAGTTGAAGAAGAGGAAACATGAACTTTGTACAGAGCCTTGAAATTTTTAACTGCCTTCGCTTTAATATTCTCCTGACCAGTGAGAAGATTCCCTGAGTCATCCAAAATGTCCCATATATGCTTGCGATTTCTTCTGAAATTTGCAAAATTATGGAAGAATTTTGTGTTGTTGTCTCCACTTTGAATCCATATGGCCCTGTTGCGTTGGTGCCGAAGTTCTTCATTTTCATTGAGAAGCTTATTCATTTCTTGTTCCAGTTCTTTTAATAAGGAATCCTCCAATTGTATACATGAGTTGTCCGGTCGATTTTGTAAACGGGAATTAATCTCATTTTCTAGAAAACTGATATGAGCAACTGACTTTTGTTTACGCTCCTTATGCCATTGTTTCATGCACTTCTTTAAATCTTTAAGCTTCCAAAAAAGCCTATTCTGCTTGCCCCGTTCGCCAAGATATTTCAGGTCAATCCAAAGCTTATGAACCAGCTCAGAGAAACTCTGGTCCAGAATCCAAAAGGGATTCAATTTGAAAGGATAAGACTTAAAAAGAGGAGGTAAATCCAACTGGAGGATAATTGGAGCATGATTTGATATAAAAGGGTACTCCACCCAAGACCTGTAGATGCCCACCGAAGCAAGAATATCTTCATATATGAAAGTTGTATCTAATCTCTTAGCAATATACAATGCTCCAGATCGGCTATTTCTCCAGGTAGGGACCAACTTCCCCGGAACTATATCTATAAGCTTGTTATTTTGAAAAAGCCAGCCAGCGACCCCGAGGAACTAGCGACTCCCCAAATTTTACCTGAGGAGAGTCAAGTTGAGGTCCCCAGCTAGAATTAAATTTTTCAGAGCTAGCAAACCCGAACTTTCCAATCGCTCCCAGAAAATTTCCACTCGACACAGGGTCCATAAAGATTTAAAATAGAGAAGTGTCTTTTTGTAACAAGACATATCCATGTCAATAAGATTGCACCGCAGGTTAGAAATGGAACCAAGTCATAAAAATTTGGGTCCCAAGAAACCAGCAAGCCTCTTGAAGTTCCAACTGAATTAACAGCACAACATAACCAAGTCGGCCGAAGAGAATGAAAAAAGGCCCTAGCCTTATCTGCATGAACCAAAGTTTCCTATAAAAGAACAATCTCAGGGCGAGTTTTATTGAGAACGATGTGAACAGAGGCCAATTTAAGGATTCCTTCGGTCCCCCTTAGATTAAGAGAGAGAAAAATCATTACTTAGCCCGTGCCAGGGCCTTCAACGCTCTAAGTGCCCCACTTTCAGTGGATGTGCCAGGAATAGTAACTTGAGAATCAATAGAAGATTTTTTTCGAGCGCTCCTAGTCTTAACAGGCGAATGTTCAAGGCCCGGGCCTCTGGACCAAGCAAATTCCTTCCCTCCCTTTTCAATAATCGAGCGTGAGCAACTAGCTTCCTCATCTCCCGCACCGAGGGCTATGACAGATTTACCAAGAAAGACAGGAAGTTGGACAGAGGAGTTTCGATCACGAATAAAAGGAATCAAAGAGTCAAGTACCGACGAAAGAGAAGTATCCTCCTCTTCTGGTTCTTGATATCCAGAAAGAGAGCAAGGAGAACCGCCCTGAGTTTGAAGAGGCTCCAAAGATAGTTCTGACAGAGTAGGACCCATAGGAAAAGGGGGTTGACTATGTGGAGGCAAACAAGGATCAGACTTAGGCTGACTAACAAAAATTGGAATGAGAGAAACCCACGGGATAGCAAGCGGAAAAGGGGAAGAGGAAACGCGACCCTCAAAAGACTACACAATCAATGAAGGACCCCCCTTACTAGCTAAGGGAGAAGTTCTAACATTAGAAGTGGCATTTTCTAACCACTCTGGAGAGTTAAGAGCTTCCTTTTCCCATGACGAAAGAGAAGAAAATAAAACTGGGCTGTGAAGTTTTAACTTATCCGATAAAGATGACAGAGAGTCTAAGTCTCTGGAGTCTTATGGCCAATGAACCTGGCCACTGCCAAAGAAGCCAATATATGTGGATAAAACGGTGTAGTCAGGTGAAGCTTCATAGCAAACCAAATCTACAACCACAACCTCCAAACCATTACAATCTCACCTCAGGTGGCCAGTACTATGGCAAAGGCTGCATCGAAACAGGATACCCAAGTAATCAAGACATTATAAGAAACGTCTACCCCTCCAATTGATCTCTAACGATTCTAGAAGACCATGGATAATGTCCATCTCAACCAATATTCTGCCCACTTTCCTAGTGGCCGCATTGAGAGTTGCTCTGTCTAGCATGATGAACCTGCCTAGAGAATCACCAATGGCCTTTAAAGCCGCTTCATTCCAAAGATAAAGGGGCAGACCAGGTAGAAGTATCCAGAAGTGTCGATAGGATAAATATTGAGTCTCGGGGTCGAAAGCCACACACCACTTCTTAAGCATAAGGATATTGCCACCATTAACCCGTCTACTCTTTAAAATAAGTTCAGCATCCTCCGGAGATCGACAAATGAACCCTAACCAGCCTTTAGTGAGATAAATAAGCTCAGGGTTATATCCTAGAACAGGGACCCAGATCCTTTCCATCCAAGCCGGAAGCTTCTCTATACACATGTTTCCATAGGCGAACCTCCCCATCAGTCCGCATAAATCCAACCTGCATGTATCCTCCAGACCCACATCTGACCCAAGCACCATTTTTTTAACCACCTTATTTGAATATTACTGCCTACAACTCTTCCAATGTGTAGAAGGTTTTTTAAGCTCCCCCCGCGAACCAGAAAGGCACCACCACAAATCCCAAACTGTGGAAAAAACTCAAAAGCAACCTTTGGCACCTCCAGGTTGGAATCCTCCAAGCTAGATAGAACATTCGAGGCAGAGCGAGTTACTCTAGAAGCTCCGCTAAGTCAATAGCCCTCAGAAGCAAAAAGTTTCGAAGCAGAAGAAAAATCATATGGTTGCACTTCCGAGGAATCAGTGTTTTTTATAAGACTCGCCTCCCGCCATAAAATTTCATCTACCTCGTTCATTAACTCACTCACCTCATCACTTAGGTTTGCAATTCGATGAAGGGCCATATTCAAGCCACCTAGGGCCCACTAAAACTTAATCCCAAAGATCAAGGGTCCCAAATCAACCCGACTATCAAGGTTGAAAGGATCAGTAGGAAGAAAACAAAAAAGGTCGATTGACCACCAGTGAGCCAATAACTAACGTCATAAATAGCAATAAGTTAAAAACCCGGAAATGGAACGGGAATTACAGTTTGCAAGAGGGGTAATAAATGTAAATAGCAAGTAAAATAAATAAAACCTTCTGCCATAACACCCCCTAAACTAGAAACAAGAACTACTCTGCCAAGCTCGAAGAGAGGAAGAATCATTAAGGAACAAAAGTAACAAGAAGGCTAACAGTAAAGGAAAAGAAACTTGCTACGCATACAGATTCCATAACTAGACCTTGCAAATGTCAGGAGAAGAGCACGGGATCAAACTATAGAAATCCCGCCAAAACTAGGTTCAAAAACTCTGGTTCATCCCCGTCTTCCATATCGATGGCTTCCAAGTAATCGGTTAGGTAATGTAAACCCTGAAATGACCGAGAATACTAAAAAATCATGAATCCTATTTGCTATTTTTCCCTCTGAGTTTGTAGTCCTTGAAAACATATAAAAACCTATTTCGAATATCAAAACAACATTGTGAGTGGGACCCCAACCCTAATGCATGCACAAAAGCATTTTCAATTCGGTTCAATGTTTTGTTGAAACAAAGTTCTATATGCTTGTCTTTAATCCTTATTATACATTTTTACAATATCTTGATAGAAATTGGAAAAATTCATACGCACTTGTTTGATTTTACCCTAGGAAAATGCTCCATTGATGTCTAAAGCTCCTAATACCCAACACTTGGCGAAATTGTTGATTCTACCTTAAACTCAATCACAACTAAATACATGATACACAATAGCGTCAACAACCCTAAACAATGTTGTGATACAACTTTTAAGCGGGGCAAACCTAATCAAATCCAAGATACACAAGAGCAAAAATTAGGATACATGAATGCAACAAATGTGAGAAAATCAAACTTGTGAGGCGAACCAACTTGATAATGCAATTGTCGCAAACTATCATAATTGTGTTAGATAAGAAAAATAGCAAGCATGCATCCAGTGAATGTAATTTTAGCGAACACCATATAATTGTCAATTAAATTAAACAAAACAAATCCAAAGGAAAGAAAAGCATAATTGATGAGGCTCGATTAAAATTCCAAAAGGGCTCCCCAAGTCGATGGACTTGGGACTAGTTGAGGCATCAACATCCTACTACAATCATATTCATAAACAAAGAGATAGTCATGCCGCAAGAATTTTGTGAGAGAGTTTTGAGGCCCCAACTTGAAATGGGTGTAACTTCTATGATACTTCTCAAAGTCTCTATAATGACTCCAACTCTAAAATGCCATGGCCACTTTGTTTCTAATGGCACTATATGACTACAGTATGGTGAATACTCCAAGAGAAAATCTTGCCACAAAAAAATCTATAAAAAGGCAATTAAAATGTTTCTCCTTTTGTCTAAGAAAGAGCCATTATACCACTTGTGGTGATCCTTCACCCTTAGAATTGAATCACAAACAATATATCAAAATTATGAAACACATTTTTCTTGCACTAGGGGAATTAGTAACTAGATAGAGTGTCTGGGTTAGCGCAATATCAAGTCCACTAGTTGCCACTATACCCCGACTAGGATATATGCAACAACATGCAACTCACATATATCAAAAACACTCAACACTTTATTCAATATCAAATGCTTGAGGTAGGTAACACCATACAATTATCTCTTTGTGAAACGATCAACCCCTATTCACTCACCTCTTCAAGGGAGCAACCTCCCAATGAGTTAATCTCCAATATATGATCCAAGAGGGGCACATCCATATTTATAACTAGTTGTCGAACCATAATCATAACCAAAATCTAACTACCTAACGGACCTTATTTAATAATAACTATCATTGTGGAGCTAGTTCACAACACATAAATAGCCACCATACTTATCATGTTCTTAACTCGAATGCATCCAGAGGCCCATATTACACCCCTAGGGAGGATCCCACCAATGGTACACCAAGCTCTAATTCCACTTTGTAGTGTACTCAGATGCATTCCTTGGCCATCGAAGCACTTCTTAAGAATCCCCCAAGTCTATTAACCCATCGTTAGGTGGAATTCGAACCCTAATTACATAGAATTTAAATGCAACATAAAGATGCATCAGAAATAACCATGCATATTTTAAATTCATTCATTAACATATAATAAACATAAAGCATTCCACATATAGACAAGGAAATGATTATGAAAACTTATATGTAAATGAATGCAAGTCCATTGCATTGGTCGTTTAGGAGAAAATCATTGGCCAACCATAGGAATCAACGATCTATTCCACCCCTAACCCAAACCATGACACCACCATAGATCAGGAAGTTCTTGCGGGGCTCTAATCTCACTCAACGCAACCCATTGTTTTTATCACAAAAAAAATATGTTCATGGTTGAACACTCTAGGCACTCATCCAATGATCAATAAGCATTGGTCCAAACTATTAGGCACTCTAGGCACTCTACCACTCATGGTTGAACACTCTAGGCACTCCATGACTACCATACACACAAGGAAAATCTCTCTCTCTACTCCATAGTCCCACGAGGACCTTCCTTCTCAGTGCAAGGAAAAGAGTTCAAACTATTGGTTTCCTACTTGGAATTCCCTAGAAGAGAAATACTTGGCAAACAATCAATGGGAAGCAACAACATATTTGTAGGGTCAATGGCGGTTTCTTTCATTATTGAAGACATTCCAACAATGGTTTTTCCCTCAAAACCAATGCAATTCTTTCATATTTTTAACAACAAATCCCCCAACTTCCCCAAATTCTTTCTAAACAATTTCATGGGATTCTTTTGCCACTTGCAGGTATAATAATCATCATATCCATGGGATTCACACATATTTCTTCATAACCAAAGAGAGAAAAATACCCATGGGAAATAAATGCTCAATGGAAAGTGGATGAATGATGATGAAAGGAAAGAAGGAACATCTTTTTTGCATGAGACCTTCTCCCTTTTAAGGATGTTAAAATTTGTACTTGAATACACATAAGTCAAAGATTGATGAGAGAGCCTTGTAAGGAAACATGGGCAAAAAAATGCACTTCCCAAATAACAAGGGTCAAGTAAAACCACCCATCCACCCATTCTCCTCTTACCCTCTTGTGGTATCATAGTCCCTTTGTTGCTCCCTAAAGCAACTTATTTTTTGGCTTTATATTGTTATGTTTCTCATTTTATATAAGCATTTGCATAATGTTGGAAAAATAAAGATAAGCGTGAAGCATGTTTATTATTCATATGATACATGTATAAGTACATTGATGTGACCCTTGGATTCCTATTCAAGAGGTCTCTTGGACTCCCTACAATGGTTACTTCTTGTGATGTTTCATATTCCTTCTTCGAGTAACCCTAAACGGATTACGTTTCCAACATTCCCCCCCTTAATCCGAATGAGTGTATGTGAGTCCAAGGTGAGAGTTGATATCTGAAAGTGGGCAGTTGAAATTTGGAAGTGTGTTGAATGTGCTCTCTGAATCTGGTGGTTTTGGGATGACCACAAACCGAATGTATAGCAGAAGATGATGTCTTTTACTAAATGGTGGTGGTGGTTTACGGATGACCACAAACTCTGGAAGTTGGCTCTAGAGCTCAATGGTTCTCGGAACATTTCCTAAGTTAGCTAGAAGTTGGAAGTTGGTGTCTTTTGCTAATTGGAAGTGCTCTCAAATTTTGGTTTAAAGATGACCATAAATTGTTCTGCAGTAGAAGTTGGAAGTCTTCTACCAAGTGGAGGTTTAAGGAAAACCACAAACCATTGTCCAGCGAAATTTGAAGGTCTTCTATTAAGTGGTGGTTTAAGGAAAACCACAACCCAATATGGTGGTTTTGGGTGACCACAAACCAAATCACGCTCGTTTGTCATGCTCACTTGTTGTTGCTTGATTGATAAGACTTCGAAACTTGAAACCTGGTTGTCAATCATTGATGTTGTTCCCCTCCTGTCAGGTACAAGGTGAGAAGATACAAATCCTTTCACTGCAAGAGGCATCAGTACCCAAGAATGAATTCTACGGTATGATTGAGATATATTCTTGGCTATCGATGACCATCGCCAAAAAGTCATCCATCCATAGTGGTTCTTTACTCTTGCAGTTGTCTTGCGGTTAGAACATCTGTCTAAAGGATGATTGTGCTTTCCACAATGCTCGCAAGGATGAAGATCGAAGCACTGATCTTCCATGTGGCCAACTCGCTGACAATGTTGGTGTATCGAAATATGAGGTAACTAGAGCATGTGAATGTGAACTTTCATGCAACAGTCTAACACTTTGGAACTGAATTGATTTGGTATAATTCAGAATATGAAAGGTGACTTTCTTTTCATATATGATACCGATTATGTGTTTGTTATTTCTAATTTCTTCCCAAGGTCTGATGATCCGCTTAGAAAGAGAAAGTTGAATTTCATATGCACTTGACTCTGAAGTTGGTTCACTGATTTGATCATGCTCTAGTAGTTGATATGAATCGGCATCATCATCTTCTTTGAAAAGATAGTTGTTCTGAACAAGGACTAGTTCATAATGTTGTCGAAGATTCTTTTGCTCAAGTGCATCATGAAGAAGTCGAGTCTTAGTTTGCAACAGTGCTTCTTTGGCTTGTGAAACTTGCAAACATGTTACAATACATTGCAAAGTGGTTTTGTTAATAGTGATTGTATTGTCCGGAAAAGAGAGAATTAGAGTGTTCAATAACTAACGGTTCCTCAACTCGAGCCATTTTAAGACAAAACTAGACGTCATACGTTTCTTGCAACTCCACCCAGACACAATCAGACTCAAAAATGCAAACTCAACTATGCAAACTTAGCGAATGAAGGGTGTTGGCTTCTACCGAAAATGCACATGTTACAGAAAAAACACAATTTCAAAAAGTACAAGTGATTTACAAAAAGACTATTTGCAAGTATATCTTAATTTTGGAATTGAACTTATCTTTGGCGTGTTGGTCTAGTTCCCTGGGGTGCCCCTATCCTCTATGAGCTCCATAGATCAGAGAAATATTAAACTCCAATGTTGAAGTGAGTGATCACCATCTAAAATGAATTGTAGAGAGATCTAGAGAGCATAAGACAGTGAAACTTCTTGATAGATGCACGATTCAATGTGAACCCACAAATTCAAATTTCCCACCAATCTAAAGGCCCCCACCGAGTATGTTATGCTATAATGTTGTATTTGATATGCATATAAAATAGATGGATTACTTAGACAAATCCCTCACTAAGAATTCAAGCACATAATATGTCATAGAGTTCATGAACAAAGAGAAAGTGATGTTAATGTCGTGGCCCTAAACTAGGTGGGAGGTTCACTTGAAACTCTTGTAGATGCCTCGACCTCTAATGATGCCACAAGAGGTTCCATTGGAATTGTTGTTTAGAGAGAAAAAATATTTTCCATCAAATCTGTGAAAGCCCACGATTGGTTCTAGTTGCGCACAACTTCACATTCAAGTAATAGAGGTGACATAGCTCCTTCCTCAGAATATCAATAGCCTCGTCTCATCTGGGAAATTAGGGTTCCTCCCACTAGAGGTCAGCACTTAGGTGCTCAAACTGCTATTGTGTCAAGTCTTGGGTGCTCAACAATATCAACATCAACATTCAAACATAAAGGAAACCAATAGCAACAAACTGTGCAAACTAATGGACTGTCAAAAGCTCTCCCATGAAGCATGTTCTCCTATGAATCTCTCTCCACGCAGATCGACGACGGATCTACTTGCTTAATCACCACTTCCTCCGCATGTCGACTGTTCAATATAGCTTGAACATGGGCCTAAGAACTACAAAGAATTTGCTTGCATTGAACTTGGACTTGGCTTCGATGTGTGGTTATCATGCTACCACTTAGCCTCTCTCGACCCACAAAACAATCACATACACCTCTTGGAGCGTAGACAAAACGGTGGCTAGGAATTAGGGTAATCTATGGTGTGGACAGTTACTCAAATTAGGGTTTTGATTATTAGGTTTCTCATAGAGAGACACACAATCGTCGAAGAAGTAGAGGTGGTCTAAGGCAAAGCCAATGGATGTGGACTAACCCTCCGAAACAAAAACAATGGAGAAATTCAATGGGTGTGAGTTAGAACCTTACAAAACAAAAATTGTGGAAGAAGATACACCATAGATTAGGGTTTATGTAGAACGTTGAAGATGTGACAGCTCCAGCTCAGGTCACGTGTGAGAGACAGAGCACGAACGAGTAGGGATGAGGTGCGCAAAGGATCTCATTTGAGGGAAGACTACCCGACGGACTAATGCGTAGAGGGACCAGAGTAGAGCGAAAAACCTGGGTGGAGAGAATCCATAGAAGGAGATAGGACACAAGTAACCATTGGAATAAATGCAAGGAGAAAACCCTAATTGTGAGAGAGGGCAACGCAACAACAGAGATATTAACATACAGGAATTGTAGAAAAACGTTTTCTGGACGTTTGGGGAGAGGAAATGCCAAGGAAAACATATTAACGTACATTAATTGTAGAGGGACACGTGAGGTGAGAGGAAACGCCCAAGCAAGCACATGGGGCGAGACTGGCAGGCAAAGGTTGAATGCGTACCTACATGCAAGAAAAAAAAACACCCGAAGAATAACAAGACAAAAAATCAGCTATGGAAAACTACCATAGAATAATTGAGGCCTAAGAACTAAGACGCTCTGATACCACTGTTGGAATGCGCAGATAAAGATCGACATGAAGCAAATTTATTATTGACATGATACATGTATAAGTACATTGATGTGACCCTTGGATTCATATTCCAAAAAGTCTTTTGGACTCCCTACAACGATTGCGTATTTCGACGATTCATATTCCTTCTTCGAGTAACCCTAAACGGATTACATTTTCAACACACAAACATAAGCGCACCATGAAAACATAACAACCATACCATAATCCTAACTCATGACACAGTCATACACATTTGCTAGTCAAGCCTTGGCCTTGAACTCCACACTAAGAATCCATACACAAATTTACATTATTTACAACACAAGGTCATTATAACTCCACTTACATAACTCAACCCCCATCACATAACCTCATCATACCATTAATGCATGATTTTATGTATCGCATTGCAAGGATCAAAACCAAGATATTACTCCATTTATATAATGTGTCACCGTAAGCTTCCTCTCCTTTCAACAAAGGTAGCATCCCATCATAACATCTATCTATCCTTTGCATAATCCCAATTTAAGTCAAGCTGGCATAAACCCAACTTTAAATCAACCTCAAGTAAGCCTTCTAGTCGCCATAGGATCATGACACAAAATGTATGACATGATATCATAGCGAGAAAGAAATATTCCTTTAACAATATGGAGTATTATTATTGCACTCCATACTTAGGCCACTATAGATTTGTGGCGCACAATAGGAAACAATCTATAACATGGTGAGGACAGATGAATTCCATTTCGAATAAAAGGAATTGTTTAATGATCATAAAAGTGAATAATGCTCCATCATTGTGCCACTACATTTCTGGCACAGCGAGGTGATCTTAACAAATGAGAATTAACGTAGAAGGTAATATGACAAATGCTCCCTCCATGATTGTGGCGCGCGCTATATATAACACGGTATCAGAGCAAGGACATCCTCACAAGTGAGATTTGTCAATGTAATGGCTTTTGTTCTTTTAGTGGAAAAGAACCTTTGTGAAAAAGCAATTGCATTTAATTGAGAAAGGTGTGAACATCCAGTAATGATACACTATATTCAAAGATCATGACGGGAGTTGAGCCCAGGCACTCAATGGGTTAGCACTGTTAAATATGTAATTCTTGCATTTGGTTATTTATTGTGAAGACTTCAAACAAAGAAATGTGAAGTGGGTAAGAGGATCAAAATGCTGTGAGGAAATTTTAATCCAAAAATGTTTGTAAGTGAACTGTAATTGCTTTACATTAATAATTTGGAGAAAACTTTTAATTTAAGTTTTTTTTGGATATAAACTGTGACTAATTAGTCGCAAGGGCTAGTTCAATTGGTCTAGAGTTAGAGGGTCTAAAGCCAGACATGAGATCTTTCCTGCTTGTTGTTGGTCCCGGGTTCGACTCTCTTGATCCCTTTGGAGTTAGGGTCTATAATCATAGTCACGGTTTACTCCATTTGCCATCCATGGATCATGGGGAAATACTCGGAGGATTTTCCACAAGAGTTTCTTTGGAAAAAAAAGCGTGGCTAATCACATCCATAATTCAATGTCATATGTCAAACTTGCAAGAAGAAACAATCCAACAACTGATGAAGATGATGCCATGGCTATTCTATTAAAGCATATGCCATGAAAACTATGTTAGTTTGTTTCTGATAATTGGAAAGTTGTCAATTGCACACAGTAACACTGGTTGTTAAACATAACATGGTGTGCAGATCTCAAGGATCTGCAGGTGATAACCAAGCACTATTTGTTTGAATCATGATTCAAGCAGTAGAAAACTAATAACAAAAGAAATGCAGACACCAGCACAAGGTTCATGGTTCAAGCATTAGAAAACTGATAACAAAAAGAAATGCACAAACACCGACACAAGGTCTAAAATTGCAAAATAAGAGTTGCAGACTTACTTGAGAAAAGTAATTTGTCAATCCTGATGGACAATCTAATCCAATGATCATAAGTTTTGAAATGCCAATAGAGATAGAATTGAACGGATGGAATTTGATGACCCTGCCTGTTGCAGGGCATTTTGGCTGTCAAATACAGACAAAACATTTCCATGTTCAACATCAAAGTAAAAAAATACAAAATATGTCGGATTCATTTTAAATTACTGTTCAAACCGTCAAACTGACAGAGAACACCTCTTTTCCAAATTCCAACCCTGGATGGAAGGAAGTCCATCATAAAGCCGTAGGTTAAAGATTCTACGAAATGATGATTTTTTCCGGGGATATCTGTCTAAAATCCAGCGAGAAATTGTTGGATTCGTAGATTTGAGTGACTATTTCTGTAAAATCCAAGTGCCCCTGGAATTTTTCAGCATATTGAATTCATTTCTACATTCAAAAATGGATTTTGAACAACAAAAAACAGTGATTCGTGTAAATTTATATCACCGAATTCCGATGTAAAAAATCATTTCGTAGAACAACTAGCCAATGCCCATCATAAATATAGTACAGGTAGAGGGATGATGTCCAAAATATAGTACAGGTAGAGGGATAATACAAAATATGTCCAATTCATTTAAAGTAATGTTCAAACCGTCAAACTGACGGACAACACCTATTTCCAAATTCCAACCCTGGATGGAAGGGAACTCCATCATAAATATATTACAGGTAGAGGGATGGTGTCATAAACAGAATTCAGTGTTTGAAATGGGAGAAGTGAACAATTCGTAAATGTCTGCTAGGGGTGTAGAGATGGGTGCCATCAAAAGACAATTCAATGTCTAAAAGGGGGTAGTGAACAAGAAAACCATAACAGCGTTGTTGTGCAACCGGATTCACCCTACAGAGATGGTTCCAAATAAATTCCATTACAAGTAGAACATTATTACGATTATGTAAATGAAGATTATTGTATATGTTTCGTGATAGAGGAAGACTCAGCCATGAATATATCGAGGAAAGTCATTTAGTTTCCCTCGAATCATATTATGGAACAGGTGCAGGTAAGTGGGCGTCTTCAACAGCGATTCAATGTTTGAAATGGGAGCAGCCAGCAATTTGTAAATCTTTGCTGGGTTATTAGAAGGGGAGTTACACTTTTAATAGTCTCCCTGTCTCAATAAAACCAGAACTGCATTATTGTGTTGATCTTATAGAGAGATGGTTCCAAATAAATTCCATTACAAGTATAACATTATTATGATTATATGAATGAAAATGTTGTATGTGATTATGTGATGCGTGACACGTAATCTTATGGAATTTTCTGTAGCCACTTTGAAACTCAATATATCCCAGTGGCATCTTCTGCTTCTTTCCCCTACCCATCACTTTATCAACAACCTCTGTGTGCTGCTTTTAACTGAGGCTATAATAATAAGTTAAGACCCTGTTTATAATCCCAAAAAGACAAGAAATTGCTATATTTTCATAAACTTGTCCACGTTCATCATCTGCGAGATACCATGTCCAAACTGACTAGCAAATAAATGTAAACCCATTAAGACTAACAGCTTGATATCTTTTTTTGCAAATCAGTCCGCCATGGTAGAAAATAGCAACCAACAGATTATAAAGGGCACTTGCTTAGTTGGTTGCGCTGTGGTCTAGTAACAGACTGGTAGAAGTTTACCACAACTAGCCCGGGTTCAATTTAATTCTCAACGCATTCTTTGTCATTGTTAATGGATGACAGTGGTTTCAAATGTACCCCATCCCCATGTCCAAATCATGGGTTCAGAAAAATCTTGAAACATTTCGTGGCCATACAAACCTATTATAATTTCTTTTGAAAAATCTTGAAACATTTTGTTTATATAGCCGACTCAATGCAACAACAAAGAAACGAACTATGCTCTAGAGTAAAACCTGAAATTCGAACAGAATTTCACTTCAAAGTTTCAAACAACCACAGATATCTTAAAAGGAAGTCGACCATTACTTGACTCAATCACTACCAATAAATTTAAAATCGGGTATATAATCAGATACACATAGCACTTGCTTTGATCGCAAAACTCAACAAATCGTTAATCGGCTTATCACAACATAACACTAACAATGGTTATACACAGCAGCACATTCTGAAAACAATCAACCAAAACCAGATCTTTTCCATTTTGCGATCAACGTTATGTACAAAAGTAGATCAGAAAGTAGATCAACACAAATGGCATAACTATGACTTGATGCCACCAAGTCTAGCCAATCTCACAGGCAATATCAGAAAACAGGCTTTCAACCCATTGCCCCAAAAAACCAACTGCCAAATAGAAGTTACTGCTCAAAATCTTTTTCAGGATTACATTGTCAAATATAAACACAAAAAGTTAGCAATCATGATCATATATTAGCCTGTGTCCCAACCATCCCAAAGCCTGTAATTTGATTATTGTTATTCCTACTCTGTTGTTAGCTTAGAAAATAGGAATAACTGCCTTTGTGTATTGCTTTCAGTCCCCAATGCCAATAGGAACAATAATAATGAATTTAAATCTAGTAAAATATAGCAGATAAGTTCCTTCATATCAAGGGCAGGATTACAAAGAACTAATGCTTGCTATACCTATGCACTGAAGTCAAAAATGGTTGATTCAATGGCAGAGAGAAGAAAATAGGGGACCTCATTGGATTGGCAATAATACCCCGTGACTTTTGGAGGACGCTAAAATAGAAGAGCACATTCAAAGATGCAATAACATGCTGCTGAAATCCTCTTCCTCGTCGCAAGGTGGCAGATTCAAATCTGGCAATAGCCTGATTCCCTGAGGCCTCAAGCTAGAAGTACCCACTTCATCATCATCAACAACCGATGAAGATGAATCACAATCGCTATGACAGGCATTTGGGTCAAGGCCCCTTTGTGGATATTGCTGTCTGGACCAATTGTAGGCCTCGGCGGCCCTGTCTGGTGCACAGCTCCTCTTGAAGATCTTCTGTTTCTTTGATATATTGGGGATCTTATCTTCTAAATATGGTGAAGCACTTTTCCTGCCAAACTCCTCTTGGGCAATGTTCAGATCAATCTTATGTCTTATGTCCTCTGTTTTATTCAAGGATAAGCTCCTCCTTGTATTATTATTAGTGTTATTCTTGGGACTGCTCCAAGATTCTACAGTGCTGCTTAGACTGGTACTCCTATCATCACAGGGAGGAACGATTGCAAAATTAGTTTTTGCCTTGGATCCTCTGAGTGCTCTGGCTGCACTATCATATGCTCTGGCTGCTTCCTCTGCTGTGTCAAATGTCCCGAGCCATACCCGGGTTTTTTTCATTGGATCTCTGATTTCGGCAGCAAACCTTCCCCATGGCCTCTTTCTGACACCCCTAAAATGGGCTTCTTTGTATGCAGATCCAATATCCTTTTGGGCCACCTTTGGCTGTTTCATCATTCTCAGAGAATAGATCTTTCAAAAAAAATAACTTCGATCTCTCTGGTTCCTCGAAACCAATCAACAATACAATAGCCAAGTAATCAAAAGCCTCAACTTCTTGATATTTTATCAACAAAAATAACAAATCTGGCACGATTAGAACACTCTGGTCATGGCAATCTTCAACCTTTGGCAATTTATTTCAACAATCACCAAATTTGCAGAACCTGTACTCTGGCGATCAAACCCTTCAATTTATTGCCAGTATTTAAGCAAATACATCAAATCTGGATAACCCCAGCACTGTGGTGATCATAGTTGATGTTTGATAAAACAGAAACAGAGGTCAACTACAAGAGATGCAAGGGCTCTGATGGCTAGAAATCAACAAACACAAATCTGGCAGGATCAGAGCACACTAGTTATTAAGATCTTCAAGCCTTTGCGATTTGATTCAATAAAAGAAGCAAATCGTCAGTACACAAGTTCTGGTAATCAAACCCTTCAATTTGTTGAAAGTTTTCTAAGTAAACACATCAAATCTGGATAACCCAAGTGCTGTGGCGATCAAGATGATATTTTCTTAGACCAAAAAGGCCAAATATGAGGGATGAAAGTACTCTGATAATCAAACCCCAATAAACTCCAAAGCTACCGAAAGGCCCTTTGACTGTTTTGAATACAGCACCAAATCTCAATACCCCAAGTGCTCTAAAATACGAAATCGTCCTTTTGATTGGTTTCAATGGAAGGGCCAAATCTTAAGACCCCAAGTGTTCTATAACACCAAAAATCCTTCGAATTTTAGGATGACACCAAAGTCTGATTACCCGAAATGCTCTAGAAAACCCAGATCCCAACAAATGCCAAACTACATAAGACAGCTGCCCTAAGGCATTCAAATGTTCTGTATTTCGGGGCAATAGGACCAAACTACAAGTCCCTAATGGCTCTAAACCGCTGGACAATCTAGAACACTGGGATCAAACACAAAATCATAAGACCCCAGGCACCCTGAACTAAGGACTTTTGCGGGCAGAACGAAGAAAAGACTTCAAACGCCGACTTCTAACCCGATAAACCCAGATCGACACAATCCAACCAATTCAATCTGTAAAATCTTCCCAAAAAATCAACCCCAAAACAGAAAAAAATAAATAACTATGATCAAAATCTGAAATACCTTCAACTATATTTCTCAGAACCAATAAATCAACACAACCCAATGGCAAACCTTCGAAACTCTACGGGCATTCCCTAACCACCCAATCCACTGAAGCGCTCATATATATTTCCCTTTGATGCGAATAAACGCTATCGATATAGAAAAACCTTGAAAATTTATAAGATTGAATGCCAAATAGCATCAAACCAATCGTACGCAGGAAACCCTGGATTCCGAGAACCAGTTCAACAGAACCCCGAACGAGCTGACTCCTGGAATTCTTTAATCTTTTTTACAGAAAGACACTGGATCGACACCCTCCGATTATTTCAATACACCAGAAAACACATTAGGACGATGGCAATGAAAACCCAAAAACGAACGAAATGGGGTTTGTTCTTATAACCCGGAGAACAAACCCTGACGGAAGATTCAGGAAGCCATGGGTGACCAAATCAGAGTCTAGGGACACGGCTGGAAACAGCGTTCGAAAAGCTGTCGTCTGTCTATGTCAGATTGGAGGCAAGAGGTATTCGAATCAGGACCAACACAACCATGAAAATCGACGCTGCACACCCCGACCTGAGACCCTCCACACCTCAATACGCCTCGAAGGGCCCGGTTATATCAATTTACACAGATTTGGGATTAATCAGATGCGGTCCCAGCGCCGCGTTCACCCCCTTACGTCAAGGGCTCAAATTTCATCTGATGTTGGCAACAAAATTAAGTATTTCCGCCATCGTATATACATGTAATCTATACACAATAATGCGAAGGTTCAAGTAGTATGAGGACTTTTAGTAAGTGACTACATTGTGATGATGGAGATTTCTTAACCTGTCAACCGGTTAAATGAGAAGGTTAATGGATTTGGATTTTGATGTGGAAAGTTATTAAATTTTTACTTTAAATATGTTTATATTTTCATAATTTTATAAAGGTGTATATGTTTATTTAAAATAAAATAAAATAAGTCCTTTGGATGGGGTGTTATTGTAGTCAAGGAGGTAAATGGAACGGATTGTTAACGGCCACCATGGCGTCAGCCACGTGACAGGCGCATGCCATCCCATCCCTCCACCGCCAGGCATTTAAATCGGCTTCGTTTAAACCAAGGCGCCATTACTCCTAGTGCGCCCTACTCTAGCTATCCGTCCCCTCGATGGATGAGTTCGATGAACCTGAATTTATTATATGCGTGTGTGCCTTCATCCACCAACGTTATCTGCAACATGAACATCACCAGGCGAGCCTGCAGCTTCTCTTGTTCTCGATCGGGCCTTCCACTGGAATGTGCTCCCCCCTGGTGCTCCTTGGCTACCTTAGCTTTCTTCCTATGTTTGATTGCCTTCGCCTCGCCTCAGACATGTCGAGACAGAGGGGGAAATCCAAACTTGGCTCGGCTTGGCAACCCAGTCAACCGCACTTGGCACTTCGTCCCCCGCCCGCACCCTCACACAGTTCATCACCCTCATCACCCTCCTCACCCTCCTCTTCGACGCAGTCTAGTCATAGCCCCAACAGTCTTTCGCCCCTCTCCTCGCCTTTTGCATGCAGGATTGAATGGTTTAATCTTTTGGGAAACTCTCTGGGCTTCAACCCAGGACCAAATCCAGACCTGGCCTCCACCTCACAACCAGCTCCCGTCGTTCCTCCCAATTCACCTGCCGCTTCGCCAATCCATTTGCCCCCAATCCTACCTCACTACGCCCAAACTCAGAAGGAAGGCTTTGGCGTCGGCCATGGTCAGCAACAAGAGTCGCCCCACTCTTGCGTCGATTGTGCATCCTGCTCAAAATTACAAGAAGGCTTTGCAATTTTGCAAGGCCTAGTCTTTGATATGCGATAGGGAGTGGAGGACCTGCGCTTCCGATTAGAGATCTTGGACAGGAAGGGAAAACAGTTCTTGCGAATGCTTTCAGCATTACAGGGAGTGTGCCACCTCACAGATGGAGAACCATTTGCAACAGAGAATGACTAGTTGATTATGGCACCAGCTGTGCATGGAACTTCGGAGGAGGAAGCAACACCAATCGTGGAGGAAGTAGCACCGTGCGTGGAGGAAGCAACATCGATCATGGAGGAAGCAACATCGGCGGTGGTTCCACCGCTCTGCGCCACCTCCCTGGATGCATGGCCTCACTACAAGCCCACAACCTAAACTGCAGAGGTGTTTCTCTGCATGGTCAGCTGGGTGTTTAGTTTTTATTCTGCCACTTATAGCCTATAATTATATTATGTATGTTTCAACTTTTGTCAGTATTAGCCGAAAGGATAATTCGCTTTCCCCCTGGGGGCGATGTAATTTTTGTAGTTAGGCACTGCATTATCACTGTTTGTTTAAGACTTTGGTTCTCGACCTAACAGGCTGGCTGAATTGGTTTCCCCTCGAGGCGATTCAGTTATTACAGTCTGAGTTACATTGATGATGATATAATTTTTGTTCTTGGAAAGCTTGTTATAAAATCTTACCAAAAAAAAAAAAAAGGAAAAGGGATATTGTTTATTAAATTTGGTTAGTGTGGTTGTGGAATGAAGTGTTATCTTCTACATCTAAGTTCTATTCTAGTTAATGATATGTTGAGTTCATTATAAATGAATTGTTAAAATTATTTAGCTGAATTAGAAAGAAAAAAAAAAGTTTATTACTTATTTTAATTTAAAATTTAGCAAAACAATCATTTTAAATGAATAAAATTACAAATATTAAATATGAATATTCTACCATATTAATTACAATAAAATATTTGAAAATGTTAAATCTATTTACACATAAAAGAATAATTTATTAATTTAAAATTTCAATTTCTATAATAAAATATATATTATATATTTTAATAATTGCAAAGTGAAAAAACTGAAAGGTTGAAAAAGTTACTTAATTATAATAATAATAAAATTATAAACCACTAAAAAGTTAAAAATTAAATTAAAAAACTTACGAACGAAGTCATTTAAAATTTCCCTTGTGATATTTTTTTGGATTAGATTTCCCAGCATTATATACTATAAATATAATAATTTTTTATATAAAATAAAAGATTGTAATTTTTCAGATTTAAAAACGATTATAATAAAATAAGTGTATTATTATTAATATGAATGGAATATTATACATTCATGTTACAATTTGTTTAAGACGTATTCTCACTTGAGTGATCAAATTTATATATCGTCAGGAGTACTAGATTATATTATATGTAATGTGAGTCAATTTTTCAAGCCCATCATAAAAGATAGCTTTTTTAGGCCATTATAAAATATTTAAGAGTTTTGGGAGATTTTGTATTTTTCAAAATAATTTATGGTTTATATATATTTTATTGTTTTAATGGATTTTATATATATATATTAATATTTATATAATTATAGTAGCAATGGTAATGAAAGTGTTAGATGTTGGGGAATTTAACGATGCATAAAGTTTTCTTGTATTTTTTTTCAACTAAGACCAACAATCTTGTATTTTTTTTCAACTAAGATCAATAATAAAATAGCATAGTTTTAAGCTTGATGGGTTTACTGTTCTTCTTACATCATAAATAAATTGTCCTTGGAGAGTCCTCATCAAAAAGTTGAGGTTCTATGCAAATTTTGTTATGCCTAGTTATTGATGAGAGTTATGGTTTTACAAAAGAGATGACAAAAAAGATATAAAACAGTATATTTGAAAACTAGGTGAAAGAGGTGACCATGGCATCGTTGGGAGCTTGAGGTTCCTCTTGGTTGTCATTCCACTTCTCGTTAGAACCAGAATTTGTCATTTTTTATGTCAACATTTATACTTTGCAATTGACCTCTTTGATTTACAAGTGAATGATATCTAACTAGAGTATCACATCAATGTAAGCTTCTTATTTCTCTAGCATAACCTTGCCCATAATAGTTTTAATCATCCAATAGAGATCTACAATCTTGTGATAGAATTCTTCTTTGTTCTGTGAGGTGCTCGTATTTAGAATCCAAGTGCCCATTGCAATGTCAATTTCCTCGTTAGGGATCAGAGTTATGTCTAGACGTACATCTACTTCTGCCAATTCTAGTTTCGGTTGAATTGTCGGTGGTATTTGTGCTCTCAATGTTCTAGTTACTTCCTTAACTCTCCTCTAAACTCCCGACGTCGGATGCCTTCCCTTATAGCTTCATGACCTACATCGAGGTCCTCCCCGTGCCATGGATTTCCTACGCAATAGTCTTTATGTCCTAATGACCAGTTGCACCACCCGAACCCTATTTCGCTTCCACTCTTCCTCAGCCTTGCATAAATGGTTGTGCGAATGAGGGTTGCAATGAAATTGGCTCTGTTCCCCTCATTTATTATGGATTGCCAATTGGTTTCCTTTGAATTCATTGCTCCCACTAGTGCTTGTACCTTACCAATTTGTTCTATTGTTTGTCTCATATCCTTCATTCATGGTTGAGTGATACCCTCCTCGTGTCGATTAATGCCCTTCATCATCGGTAAACAAGCTCGACTACAAAGTGCCCCTGCATTGGTTGAGTGTTTCGTTGGACATTGATCTCATCTTGCTCTTGATTAACTCCTCTTGCCTCCTTGCCACTTGATCTAAGGTGAAACACTAGGCCTATTATCTATGTAACTTTTTTCCATTTTTAATCATATATTAATACAAATATTTATGTGTCTCAAGTACAATAATAATAATAATAATTTATAATTATCAATTATAATGCAAAGGTTATTTACAAAATGTTTTTTTTTTTTCAATATGATTTTTCAACTTTTTTTTTCCAAAGAAGAAAAGCAAACTTCATGATTAACACTTTTATAGAATAATATTTTTGTTATTTTAAGATTAATATGATAATCAAATTAAACCTAAGTTTCGTGGATCAGTATATTACAATAATGAGTCTGAACCCATTGTCAAGAAATGTGACGAGGGTTTATCCCATCCACAATAGCAATAGCTTATAAAGCACTTGGAATCTACAATGCTTGGAATGATACATTTTCTACAAAGAATAGATTCCAACGCATTTTAAAGGCATCTGATGATATTGGCGAGATCCCCACTGCTTGGTTTGATGGAGTTGCTCTCGCCAATGGGACCCGGAGCGAAGCTGGAGGGTTAATAAAAACCTCACATAACACCTTCCACAAGTGGACTTTCAACTGTGGCCCAGGCACCAACACCAGGGCAAAACATTTAGGTGCCTGGGCTACACTTTACTTAGCTACAAGACTGTCATTTTTTGTGTCAACATTTATACTTTGCAATCGACCTCTTTGATTTACAAGTGAACGATATCTAACTAGAGTAGCACATCAGTGTAAGCTTCTTGTTTCTCTAGCATAACCTTGCCCATAATAGTTTTAATCATCCAATAAAGATCTTGTGATAGAATTCCTCTTTGTTTTGTGAGGTGCTCGTATTTAGAATCCAAGTGCCCATTGCAATGTCAATTTCCTCGTCGGGGATCAAAGTTATGTCTAGACGTACATCTACTTCTACCAATTCTAGTTTCGGTTGAATTGTCGGTGGTATTTGTGCTCTCAATGTTCTAGTTACTTCCTCAACTCTCCTCTAAACTCTCGACGTCGGATGCCTTCCCTTATAGCTTCATGACCTATATTGAGGTCCTCCCCGTGCCATGGATTTCCTATGCAATAGTCTTTATGTCCCAATGACCAGTCGCACCACCTGAACCCTATTTCGCTTCCACTCTTCCTTAGCCTTGCACAAATGGTCGTGCGAATGAGAGTTGCAATGAAATTGGCTCTTGTTCCCCTCATTTATTATAGATTGCCAGTTGGTTTCCTTTGAATTCATTGCTCCCACTAGTGCTTGTACCTTACCAATTTGTTCCATTGTTTGTCTCATATCCTCCATTCATGGTTGAGTGATACCCTCCTCGTGTCGATTAATGCCCTTCATCATCGGTAAACAAGCTCGACTACAAAGTGCCCCTGCATTGGTTGAGTGTTTCGTCGGACATTGATCTCATCTTGCTCTTGATTAACTCCTCTTGCCTCCTTGCCACTCGATTTGAGGTGAAACACTAGGCCTATTATCTATGTAACTTTTTTCCATTTTTAATCACATATTAATACARATATTTATGTGTCTCAAGTACAATAATAATAATAATAATAATTTATAATTGTCAATTATAATGCAAAGGTTATTTACAAAATGTTTTTTTTTTTCAATATGATTTTTCYATTTATTTTTTYCCAAAGAAGAAAARCAAACTTCATGATTAACACTTTTATAGAATAATATTTTTGTTATTTTAAGATTAATATGATAATCAAATTAAACCTAAGTTTTATGGATCAGTATATTAAAATGATGAGTCTTAACCCATTGTCAAGAAATGTGATGAGGGTTTATCTCATCCACAATAGCAACAACTTATAAAGCACTTGGAATCTACAATGCTTGGAATGATATATTTTCTACAAAGAATAGATTCCAACGCATTTTAAAGGCACCTGATGATATTGACGAGATCCCCACTGCTTGGTTTGATGGAGCTGCTCTCGCCAATGGAACTCGGAGCGGAGCTAGATGGTTAATAAAAACCTCACATAACACCTTCCACAAGTGGACTTTCAACTATGGCCCAGGCACCAACACCAGGGCAGAACTTTTAGGTGCCTGGGCTACACTTTACTTAGCTACAAGACTGTCATTTTTTGTGTCAACATTTATACTTTGCAATCGACCTCTTTGATTTACAAGTGAATGATATCTAACTAGAGTATCACATCAATGTAAGCTTCTTGTTTCTCTAGCATAACCTTGCCCATAATAGTTTTAATCATTCAATAAAGATCTACAATCTTGTGATAGAATTCCTCTTTGTTTTGTGAGGTGCTCGTATTTAGAATCCAAGTGCCCATTGCAATGTCAATTTCCTCGTTAGGGATCAGAGTTATGTCTAGACGTACATCTACTTCTGCCAATTCTAGTTTCGGTTGAATTGTCAGTGGTATTTGTGCTCTCAATGTTCTAGTTACTTCCTCAACTCTCCTCTAAACTCTCGACGTCGGATGCCTTCCCTTATAGCTTCATGACCTGCATCGAGGTCCTCCCCCTGCCATGGATTTCCTACGCAATAGTCTTTATGTCCCAATGACCAGTTGCACCACCCGAACCCTGTTTCGCTTCCACTCTTCCTCAACCTTGCACAAATGGTCGTGCAAATGAGAGTTGCAATGAAATTGACTCTTGTTCCCCTCATTTTTTATGGATTGTCAGTTGGTTTCCTTTGAATTCATTGCTCCCACTAGTGCTTGTACCTTACCAATTTGTTCCATTGTTTGTCTCATATCCTTCATTCATGGTTGAGTGATACCCTCCTCGTGTCGATTAATGCCCTTCATCATTGGTAAACAAGCTCGACTACAAAGTGCCCCTACATTGGTTGAGTGTTTCGTTGGACATTGATCTCATCTTGCTCTTGATTAACTCCTCTTGCCTCCTTGCCACTCGATTTGAGGTGAAACACTAGGCCTATTATCTATGTAACTTTTTTCCATTTTTAATCACATATTAATACAGATATTTATGTGTCTCAAGTACAATAATAATAATAATAATTTATAATTGTCAATTATAATGCAAAGGTTATTTACAAAATGTTTTTTTTTTTCAATATGATTTTTCYATTTATTTTTTYCCAAAGAAGAAAARCAAACYTCATGATTAACACTTTTATAGAATAATATTTTTGTTATTTTAAGATTAATATGATAATCAAATTAAACCCAAGTTTTATGGATCAGTATATTAAAATGATGAGTCTTAACCCATTGTCAAGAAATGTGATGCGGGTTTATCCCATCCACAATAGCAAGAGCGTATAAAGTACTTGGAATCTACAATGCTTGGAATGATATATTTTCTACAAAGAATAGTTTCCAACGCATTTTAAAGGCACCTGATGATATTGACAAGATCCCCACTGCTTGGTTTGATGGAGCTGCTCTCGCCAATGGGACTCGGAGCGGAGCTGGAGGGTTAATAAAAACCTCGCATAACACCTTCCACAAGTGGACTTTCAACTATGGCCCAGGCACCAACACCAGGGCAGAACTTTTAGGTGCCTGGGCTACACTTTACTTAGCTACAAGACTCTGCATAGAAACCCTTCAGGTCCTTGGAGACTCCAATATTGTCATCGAGTGGTTAAGCGGCAGGGGCAAACTACAAGCAATTGCCCTCATGGCTTGGAAGAAAAGAATCAGGCTTCTACAACCACACTTCAAAAAAATCAACTACAACCACATTTTCCAAGAGCACAACAAAACTGTTGATCTACTCTCAAAGACTACGCTTCAGGATAAAATGAGGATCATCACATACCATCTCTACATAGATGGTCATGAGGGCCCGCCACATTTTCTTATCTTGTACTAAGACCAGATTTAAAAAAATAAATAAATCATTTCTCCCTCAACGAATGGATTTACTAATTATGAAAGTAGAATTCCTCTGAGATCATAGAACACATCAACTATCATATTCGTACTCTTGGCCGATCACACTACTTTTATCAATTTTTTCTCGAGTGAAAAACTTTTCTAAATTCTTGCATTTATAATCTTCTCACCTTTGTTGGTTGATTTCTACAAAGGGAGAAATATTATCTACTTTATTGCAGCAGCTCTTGTAACCTCGTGTTTAGAACACAATTTATATAAAATATATAATGAAAAATTTTCCATTTGGAAAAAAAAAAATTGTGACGAGGGTACTATTAATATAAAATTGAAAACTTAAAATACGGAAAACTAATTGTAGTTACATGATTTAAAATTTTTACAATTATCACATCAAGAAATTGTATTTAAGTTTGGGTTCGAGAAATATGACGAGGGTACTATTAATATAAAATGAAAACTTGAAATACGGAAAACTAATTGTAGTTACATGATTTAAAAAAAAATAAATTATCACATCCAGAAATTGTATGTAAATTTTTTTAAAATAAAATGAAAAATTATAATAGAGAAGATTTATTATAGTAATATGATTTTAAATTTTAAATATTATTAATTTAATTTAATTTGGTTTTAGAGTTAGGATCAAATTATTAATTGATGTATAAAATTCATATGGAGTTGTTGTACATATTCTATTATTTTTGGATTTGAATTTATGATTTTTAAAGAGGAAATATATGTGCTTAATCATTAAATTTATTTAGGTTATTAAAATATTGTATTTAAGTTATTATTTTTTCATGAAAATTTTATAATGTTTAAAGTGGGTAATTATATGACATTATATAAAATTGAGATTCATAACTTTTTACATATTAAAAATAAATTTTAAAATTTTAATATAGAGAAAAGTCATTTTAATTGTAAAATTTTAAATTTTAATATAAAGATAAATTGATGAGATTGGTTATCAATTGTGTTTAGCTTGAGTTGTTGGAAGGAATGATTAGTACCATCTCCACTTGGATTCAATTTCCAAGTTAATATGATGAAAAAGATTTACCCGTTATACCATCCTTAAGTTAATTAAATATTTGAAACTATTATAAACATAAAGTAACCATATATATATATATATATATATATATATATATATATGATGATGATGATGATTAACGTCCACTAAGACCTAATTGGACTATCGGACCTTAAGAGGGCAAGTGATTACTTGTGATTCTTTAGAATTTTGTTTATGTGCTTGAAAAGTATTAAGAGAAGCTTTCCAAGATCACCATACTTTTGTTGAGTTAAGAGGTTAGGAAGGTTCGTAGTGTGATCAATATTTTGGAAATGAGATCCAATATGGGTATAGGCTCAACAATCTAAGAGAAAGTGTTTTTCATTTTCAACCTTCTTAGTGTCACAAAGGTGACACATTCTTTCATCCCATGGCGTTTTAGGAATTGACCAACACCCAGTTTCACTATGAAGCTCGTGAGAATTTGTTCTTATCATAACAATGCTTATTTTTTTCTTTACACTTGGCAAAACATATAGATAATTTTGATCTTCTAGATTAGGGTTGATTACATCTTTATAATACCTTAATTTTCTTTTTTCCTCTAACTCTTTATTACACCACATTTTTTCCTTAAATTTTGATTTGACCTTTTTTTTAATAGTATTTTTATTCTGCAAAATGGTTTCTTCCATGATTCCCCAACAGTTTAACCAAGATTGAGCGTCTTTATGCCATCCTCGCATGAGTTGATGGTGGTTATGACTTGATTTGGAAGCAATTTTAGGTAGCCTCTTGTCTTCCATGTTGTTTAACTTGTTCTTATACATTAGGTATCTAGTCATAGCCATGCTCTCAATGGGGGAGAGACTTGTTTCTACGAGGAGGATGGGATAGGGCGTATTTCCTTTAATTTTGAGATTATAGGTTATAAAATTCTTTTGTATTTGTTCTATCTTTCTCCGAGAATCACGAGAGATACTACAGCCTCAGACTTCACATTCATAAAGAATAACAGGTGTAACAAGAGTCTCAAAGAGGAGTTTCTTCTTATCCCAACTCCAAAGTTCAACTGATTTACAATTGTTTTCAAGCCAATAATAAGCTTTCCATCCCCCAATAATCATTTTCTCAATGCTATAATTCCAATTAAGCTTGTGGTGAATATCAATTCCAAGATATTTGTATGAAGTCACTTCCTCCAAGTTGTTGTTGTCATATACAAAGGTATCATAAGGGATCTTATTGGATTTAATAATCACGACCTTAGTCTTATCAGTATTAACAGTCATACCCATATT